>JAJPUD010007030.1:0-23830 GCA_023553655.1 Myrmecobius fasciatus
AAAAAAAAAGAAAGCATGTTTAATATAGAGGAGGGGAAGAAGGGTATGAAATACAGAGAATAAAAAATAATACTTTTTCCATGCCCAAAAATGCTTTCCCATTTCACTTTTTTTTAGATTTGTACAGATATTTAAAAAAAATTAATCCCTTAAATTATACCATGAAAGATAATCAAAGCAAAACACCTCTCCTCTATTAATCTTACTCTTTGTTGCACTGACTTGTCTGGTTGACTAAGTTTGTCCCTGATTATTCTGGTCTATAAGTTTCCCTTTTGGTTCCCCTAAGCTACTCTTTACACATCTAGAATTTCAGGTCAGTGATTTAAAGAATACTGTTTCTTGAACCCAAAATTTCCTAATTTACTTGATTTGTTGGACATGCCTTCCAGTCTTCAACATTGAGTAAATACTTCCTTTATTTTATTCCCCCTATTCCTGAGATAGAAAAGATTTCTAGACAAAGAATGTAATTTAATTTCATTAAAGATTCTATCTAACCTTACCAAGACCTTCAATATCACTCAGAAATATTTTTATTCATCCCTATTTAATCAGCTATTGTTGATAGAATTGTGTATTTCAGGGTAAAGTGATGATTATACTAGGTTTGAAAAGTCATCAGGCAAAGAGGAAATTTTATTCTGTAATACTGAAAAAAACAAGCTGGTAGATATGATTATTGAGTAACCACAAATAGTATTAAAAAGACTATGCAGCTTGTGAGACAGTGTAGGACAGAAAAAGGCCAAATTTAGAAGAGAGACATCCTAGTTTATGTTTCGTGGTATAATTTAAAGGGTTAAGTTTTTAAAAAATACCTGTATAGATCTATATATTTACCTTCTTTCTGAGACTACTATCAATTTTATTTAATTATGTATATATGCATATCGATATATGTGTGTGCATGCACAATCATGTGTGTGCATGTACAATTATTATATTTATATGATCAATACTATGCTGTCTGAAATTTGTCTCCTTAATAGATTGTAAGCTACTTGATAGATTTTTTTTTCTTTTTTTATCCCCAATGCTTAATACAGTGCCTACTATATAGTAGCATTTTAAAAAATGCTACTTGCCTGCCTGATTGAATAATGATACAACCATTTCAGATTCTCAAGCTTGGAAAGAACTTTGGTTTTCTAAATTTTTACAAATCATATAAAATTGATTGCCAAGCTTTTTAAATTATATTACATCAATATGTCTCAAATCTAAGACATCTTTCTATTCATCTTTTTGCCTCCTAGTTCATCCCTTTATTACCTCTAGCATGGATGACTATAATTATCGTGCTAATTTATGAACTGATTTCTCTTCTTCACAATCCATCCTTCACATTGTTACCAAAATCATCTGACTAATGTGACACACAGAGAATTCACTCCTCTTCTCTGTCTCTACAAGTAGGTGACATAATAGACAGAGTGCAGGTCCTGGAGTCAAGAGGACCTGAGTTCAAATTTGACCTTAGAGATTTATTGGCTGTATGATCCTGGTCAAATAACTTAACCCTGTTTTGCCTCAGTTTCCTCATCTGTAAAATGAACTGGAGAAGGAAATTATAAACTGCTCCATTTTCTTTGCCAAGAAAACCCAAAATAAGGTCAAAAAGAGTTAGACAAGACTAAATCACCATAAAAATAGTAAGGTCCCTCTGTATTGCATACCAAAATAAAAATAATACAGAACAAACCCCCCATTTTTTAAAAACAATCCCACAACCTGACTTTCAATATATTTTACAAACTAGTTCCAAACTATGTTTTTACCTCTATTTTGTACTATTACTTTTCATTCAAAGTTTCAGAAAAACTGAATTGTACATTATCTGATCTCTTATTCTACAATCTCCTGATTTATTTACATATCCTATTCTAAAATTCTGTAATGAATTCCTCTCAAGTCTCTGACTATTAAAATACTTACCTTCCTTCAGTCAATTTTAGTGTTAAATGGAAGAAATCTTCTGTAAAGATTTTTTTTTCATCAACTTAACTAGAAATTATCCTTCATCCTCGAATCACCAATACTACTGTACTTGACTTTTTCAATGTATTTATTCATATTCTATAACTATTCCTCTGAACATCTTATTCTTCCCTTAAGGGTATATCGTCCCAAAGAGTAGCAATAATATAATCTTTCTTTTTTTCTTTTTTAAGATCCTAGCAAGTCCCTTGCACACAATAAGTGTTTGATTAATGGTTGTGTAATTGAACTGTTCTATTTCTCTCTATAGAGATCTCTTTCTAAAGAAAACTGAATACTCTTGTTATCACATTCAAGTAGCATGACATATACTAAAATTTTTTACATTTTCTTTAATATTCAATTCAACTTGGGAGTACTAAGCATAATCTTTAATTAAAACAACATTACAGGGGCAGCTAGGTGGTGCAGTGGATAGAACAACAGTCCTGAAGTCAAGAAGACCTGAGTTCAAATCTGGCCTTAGACACTTAACATGTCCTAGCTATGTGACCTTGGGCAAGTCACTTAACCCCAACTGTCTCAGCAAAAAAAAAAACAATAATAATAAGCAAAATAAATAAATAGTATTACATTTGGAATGATCAAAAGTATTCAATAACACTATGAAATGAACATTATGAAACACCAGTTCACAATACATGCTGATTATGTTTGTACTGTAATTGAAGATGACTATCATTTTAATTAATATATCATTCTAAGGCATGCTAACATTATTGAGACTCTAATCACTTTTGATTTGTAAAGTTTTCCCATCATGTAATTTCTCAAGATTGACTTATATTATGTATATATATAATAGGACTTATTATGTTTCTCTCATGAGGTATTTTAATATGAACTCTGCTAAAAGTGACTCTACAAGATATCTCTAAGAAAATGCTAAAATTTGCTATTGAATTAAATGGCCTGATATTTTCAACAACAATTTGAATCCACATGTGAAAACTTTTAAAATTTCATGATCCTGATAGTGTGGATAACTTTTTAATGATTCTGCAAGTTCATAAAATGTATTGTTTTTATAGGAAACAGAAGAAGTAAAATATTTTATTAATATATGTATTTAGGTTATAACAAGTATCAGGAGTACATTAATTTTCTGTTTATGACATTCTATTTTGTTAACTTCAATGGGCAGAAATTTTTTTCATAAAGATTTCAAGTTGCTAGTTAAGTTATGTAGAAATTTTCTATATGTACCAAAAAACAACCATTTTGAAGTATCAGTCTTCTCAGGTTCTATGATGGAGAATACATTCAATTACTTACCAACCACACTTGAACATGGAGTTATTCTGCCCATATTTTTCCACATTAATAGGATATGATTCTAGAATCCAGAAGAGCTATTTTGATGGGTATTAGTAAACAGGAAAAGGAAAAGCATTTGATCAATATGATTTCCCTTTTAACTAGAAACTACCCAAGGAATCAGTGTATTATACAACTTTGGAACTCAAAAGATAATACATATCAATGAAGTCAGCATGATATCACAGGGTCAAAAGAGAGAAGCTGAGTTTAGAGTAAGAAATCTTGAGATTCCATCTTTGTTTTGCCATTTATTAAACGTGTGACAGTTGGCAGTCCATCGTTAGTCTCTCTAGGCCTCAATTTCTTCATCTATAAAATAAGGGGATTTGACTAAATAATCTCTAACCACTAGGCTCTTTGTTCCCCACACAAGAAACTGTTTTCTGACTGCAGGCATTTTGACCATCTGTCTCTCCAGGTCAAGAAATTTTGCCTTCCTGAACTTTATATTTTGGATGTCTTTGTTTCCTCTGAATTCCAACTAAAATCCTACCTTCTAATAGAAGCCTTTCCTGATCTTCAGGCCTATAGTGAAACTCAGGCATTATCATAGATATAAAGTATTTTTTAAACTTTAAAGTACTATATGTGAGGAGGAAGAAGAGGAGGAGGAGGAAGGAGAAGAGGAGGAATAGGAAGAGAAGGAGGAAAAGGAGGAATAGGAAGAGGAAGAGGAGGAGGAAGATTAGGAAAAGGAGGAGGAAGAGGAGGAAAAGAAGGAGGAGGAAGAGGAAAAGGAGGAGGAGGAGGAGGAAAAGAGGAAGAGGAGGAGGAGGAAGAGAAGAAAGATGAAAAGGAGGAAAAGGAGGGGAAGAAGGAGGAGGCGGAGGAGTCTCCTGTCACTAGGCCTCCAGTCTGGTGATATTTTCATTCCCTGAACCTCCAGCTAAATTCAATGTTTATACAGCTATATAAGAGAAATCCTGTAAGTGTTTAACGACCCAGAAATTCAGAAACAAAAATACTTGCCCACACACTTTTAAACATAATCTGCATCATTAACAATTTCTAAAGCTTGTAAAATCAAAAAGGCAATAAATTCATCTCTGATTTAGAGCACTCTCATTTTTTTAATTGTATAAATGCTCAATGTAAATGTGTGCATTGAAAATTTGGCAATCTCTCCCATTAATCTGCTTTTATGCAATTCCTTCCCTTTGTTGATTATTTCCAGTTTAACTTATATTGTACATAGTTGTTTTCACAGTTGTCTCTCCCATTAGATTGCAAGCTTCTCAAAAGTAGGGAATGTTTTTTTTTTGACATTTTTTTTGTATCCCTGGTGCTTAGTCCAATGCCAGGCATTAAGTAAATGCTTAATACTTATTCACTGACTTCAAGCTCTAACTCTCTGAACCCATATACTAGAAAACACAATATTCTGCCATAGATCTTCTTAATAAAAATTATTTCACTTCTACAGGAGAAGTTTACTTGAATTTTC
This sequence comes from Myrmecobius fasciatus, assembly GCA_023553655.1. Lineage (NCBI taxonomy): Eukaryota > Metazoa > Chordata > Mammalia > Dasyuromorphia > Myrmecobiidae > Myrmecobius > Myrmecobius fasciatus. Next base: position 4,766 of record JAJPUD010007030.1, read on the forward strand.
TCACTCTTAAGTGAATTCAAACTTGCATAAAGATGCAGGGTGATAATGTTCTTAGTAAAGGCAACATAGTAATAAAATTCATGGCCCTTATGTGTAGAACTGTCAATATCTAAATCAAATAAACACTCAAAAAATCAACTTAAGTATTATATAAAAGGAGATCTGAAAAATATGAAACAAAATACATAGTTTTGTCCCCATTGAGTGTAAAAAAATGGAGATAGAAGTAAATTCTGATATTGTTTTGATTCATGAAAAAAATGATAATATATAGACACAGTGGTAAACGATGAAACAGTATGATAATAATAAGAATCATGTTTTAAAAGGATACCTACTTTTAATGCCTAATGTAATAGTGAATGCATTTGAATATGAAAGTAACTATATAAATCTAGAATGTACTAATGGAAGAATACAAATATCAGTTTTTGGCAGATAAAATCTTCCTAACCATTTCTATGACATTCTTTGTTAGTCTGCATTTCTTGGGATATATTGCTATTGGCATAATCAGAAATTTCTCCGAATTAGAAGCTCTGTTGAGGAAGAAGGCAACTTAATTATAGGACATAGAACATGGGATCACAGAACACACCCTAAGGGTAGAATTCAGAAAATGTAAGGCTTAAAAAGGTGGAAATCTAGATTTGAAGAACATTCAACATTTGCTTAAGTAATATAGAAGGCAAGAAGTATGTTGCTTTAAAAACTGGAACTTAAAAATAGTACATTTCTCATCTATTCCAAAATACAGGAATAAGAATTTTTGTGATTATTCAAAATTCTATAGTGCTTCTATAGGCAAAACCAAGAAATGTGAACATATTATGATTTATGGGTTTTCTACAAAGTTGCTATGCAAAGATTGGATGGAGATCACTCTAATAAACAATAAAATTAAGGTTTTTGCCTGACATATACTTAAAGCTTAAAACTATTTTGATAATTATGTTTTAAAATAAAGGATTTCCTTTAGATTTATGTACACTAAATGCATTATGGCACTTTATTCTGACAAGAGATCCACAGTCTGCAATAGATTGTAAGAAGATTAACACATATGCACACAGAAAAATGATGACTAACTCCTGGACTAGAATAAGATGATTCAGTTAGAATTTAGTAATGTGAGAACATGTAGTAATAAAATATTAAAAAAAAACTTTTTCAGACCTAGTTTAAGACATAGGTGGCACAGTAGATAGAATGCTTTGTCTAATGTCAGCAAGATCTGAGTTCAAATCCAATCTCAGACACTTTTTAGCCATGTAACTTTGAGCAAGTCACCTTATCCTGTTTGCCTCAATTTTCTCATGTGCTTTAATATTCTATATATAAAAAGTGGCCAAAAGATAATAATTTATTGTAAATTTTACAATAAATCACAGGTATCCCATTACTTACTCCTTGATGTCTCAATAATTTAAATGTTGTTTCTTATGATTATAAAGAATCATAATATATGAGTCATTGCTTTAATTCCTCTTTCATAGTACAAATCAATCCTTGCCTTTAACCTTATTATCTATTTTAAAATTTTGAAATTATCTATATTTATTTTTATAATAAAGTTTTAAGATATTATCACTTACAGAGTTTTCTAAAGAGATACACTGAAATGTAACTAGTTTTTTTTAATGGATCAGAGATTTCTATTTTATTCTTAATAATCTAAATTATTAAATTATTTAAATATCTTAATATATAGACCAATGAGATATTTCTAATAAGAATTTTGGAGCACATTTTATATGGTTAAAGTTAAAATATGGTAGGAAAACACACTATTATTCACACTGAATGTTACTTCCAAATAGTTCTGTCATCATTGTTAAATAATTCCCTGGAGACATATTACTGTGTTTTTATGGATTCTCTAAATATAAAGTAAGGTATCAGTACAACTAGGAATATATGCTATATGTCCTGATCCCAAGTCCAAAGCTCCCTCTATGATACCAGTGAATATATCTCTTTGTGGCCATATTTTAGAAAATTCCAAATTAAATTATAACAAAGTTACAAAAAAAAAAAAAAAAAAAAAACTAAATTCCTACAAGGCACTTATACTGTTCTGAGATAAGAGGTGGCCTCCACACACAGAGTGATGTCACAGGTTTGCTCCAAACTATTTTAGACCTCTCATTGGTTTAGTATTACAATACTTAAAAGCATCACAGTGAAATAGAAAGACCATTGAACTTAAAGTCTGAAGACTTAAGTTGAGGTCCTAGTTGTATTATTCATCACATGTAAATTTGAAGTGAATTATTTTACCAGTTTTCTTCTATGAAATGAGAGTGATTTCTTCATTCTATCTTTTCAGGTTATTGTAGCACAGAGTTGTAGTAAAGTCTTTTTTTCAAAGTACAAGGGAGATTTAAAATACATTGCTTTGCACATTGTAGACACTCAGCCAAATGTTTTTTGGATAAATGAATGAGACTGAAAATATGTGAAGAGCAAGATATAAGTGAGCAAATTTGCTGGAGAGTGTTTTTATTTATCTTCCATCATATTTAAGGTGAACAAAGAAATCAAGTCTCCCTGAATGATCTAGGAAATGTACTGAGATTGCAACCATAGTTCTTACTTGCAAAAAGAACTTACAACTTCCAAATTTCAGAGGACAAGCATGTGCATCCATTGGGAAATCTTCAAGTTGCATGGGACATTCAGCAGAGATGGTCAATCTAAAAAAAAACAAAACAAAAAAAAAACAAAGACAAAAGAAAAAAATTATTTGATTACAAGATAGTGTTTAGGAATTATTCTTCCTGGATTTTGCAGTATGCTAATTAATGTTCATTACCTCATAGTAATGAACTTCCATAGTAATCATCTTTAACCAAGATTTTCCAAATAATTTGCTGGTAATGCCTTATGTATTTGGAAGTCTGAAGAAATTGAGAGATTAGGATCAGAAGACCTAATTTACACTTGCATCATCAACTAACTGTGTAACTTTGGACAAATCATTTAGCCTTAGTAAGCTCATCTGTAAAGTGGGATAATAGTACAATTTCTCTGGCTATCTCCCCTGTTTCTCCCTAATTTCCTCCTCATTTCTTCTTTGGATTCTTTCAATACCCAGATCAAATTCTATCTTCTGTAGGAGAACTTCCCTAATCTTTAATGTTAGTGATTTTCTTTGATAATATCTCCAATGGATTTTTCAATTTTTTTCAATATTAGTATTTGCATGTTGCCTATTCCCATTAGGATGAGGTCCTTGACAACAGAGATTATTTTTGCCTTTCTTTATACATCCAGTACCGAGCATAGTACCTAGCATATAGTAAGTGTTTATCAAATGCTTCTTGACACTATCAGTTTTAGGGAAGGGATTAAATAAAATTACCTATGTTAATTTATAAAGTGTTGCATGAATATGTTATATTATTCATAAAATAATAAGATACCTTTACTGTTCATGTTGTTTCTTCCAACCACACCTCCACCAAAATTATGTAAGATACTTGATTTGGAAAAAAAATACATACATATATATATATATATATGTTAAAATACAAAGCCATATTTAAAAAATAATTTTAGTACTAGCTTTTGTGTTTAAATCATCTGAATGTTGTTCCTATCCTAAAATATTATCTGTTATAAGAAAGAAAAATAAAATTCCATAAAAATTAATCAATATTTCAAAAAAGTCTCACATTAAATACAATATGTCACATCCTTATATCACTATCCCACATAACTACAGTGAAAGGTGGAGATGTCCTGTCAATTCTTTTCTTTTGACTTAAACTTAATCATTATACTTGTATAACATTCAGTTTTACTCTTCATATTTTAAAAAATTTTTAAATTTTAAAAATTGTGCACATGTGTCCTGGTTATCCTTCTCTACTTTGAGTGGTTCAGATGTGTGCCCATGCTTCTCTGTATGTGACATATTCATTGTTTCTTTTTTCTTTTTTTAATTAAAAAAAAGAATAAGAAAAAAGAAAAGCAGAAAGGAATATAAAACAAAACAAAAAGAACATTGTTATGTGCCCAGCAGAACATCAGGGAGGATTCAAAATATATAATGACAAATAACCATTTCAGGAAAGCATACGTATTAGAGGAAGGAATTATATTCGTGAGTGTCCATCTTTTCTTTACTTCCTTGTTCTTTTGTTCTCTGCTTTGCACCTTTTTTTTTTTAACTTTATTCTGTTTTTTCTCCCTTTTCTCCCTCACATCTGCAAGCAGGCTATAGTTAATACAAACACACACACACACACACACACACACATATATATATATATATATATATATATATATGTATGTATGTATATATATATATATATATATATACACATAAACACACTGCCCTCCCACATACACACACATATATCTCCCCTATCCCTGATGACTCTTTTAATTCTGCTCCTTAACTTGCCTTGCTATTACTTAACCTATCCACACCCATGGATATTTCCTTTGTCTTCTTCCTACACCCACTGCTCCCACATCTATACACCCTTCCCCCTTATTTCTGTATAGATTTTGAAGGATGTCAAACTGTTCATAACGTATATGTAATGGTACCTATTTAACTCATTCCCAATGTAAGTAGGTTTTCAGAACTACAAGTCCTCCTTTCCCCTCTAATGCTTCTGTGTCTATTCTTCCTTTTCATCTCATTTGTGTAACATAATTACTAATTTCACCTTAATTCTGCCCCAATCTTTCTTTTGAGTTACCCTGTTGTTGGTGTTGTTGAAGTCTATCTTAAACCCATGGTATACATTTCCATGTTAAAAAAAAAAAAAAGAAACCTTAAACAATTTGTCCATGTCAACAATTTCTTGAAATTGATCTTTGTTATTGGCTCTTATAAGTTAACTTTTCTAATAATTTTGGGTGATAGAAAGTCTTGAAAATCTGCAAGTTCATTGAATGTCTTTTTTTCTCATTCAATATTATACATAATTTCCCTGATATTTCTGGCCACAAGCCCAGTTCTTTTGATTGTCCACAGATATGAATTCAGGACCTGTGGTCTTTTATTCTGGCTGCAATACAGCAATGCTAATTGTAGCTCCAGCATATTTAATTGTTTTATTCTTGTTTCTTGCAAATTTTTTTTGATCTGGGGGCTTCCAAATCTGGCAATGGTATTCCTTTGTGTTTTCCACAAAAATCTTGGTGAGATGGTGATTGTTGGATTTTTATTTTATTTCTTCTTTCCCCTCCTGTTCTATCACTCCAGGACAATTTTCTTGGATTATTTCCTCCATTATTTTGTCAAGGGTTTTTTTTTTTGGTCACAACTTTCAGGCAGTCCAATTATTTTTAAACTTTTTTTTCTTGATTTGTTCTCCAGATCTGTCATTTTTCTTATAAGATGTTTCACATTCTGTTCTACTTTTTCATTCTTTATAACCTCTTTTTGTTATTTCCTAGTCTCTCATAGCTTCACTGAGTTTCCTTTGCTGAATTCTAATTTTCAAAAAGTCATTTTCATCTTTGAGATTTTGTATCTCCTTTTCTAATTGATTAAATTTTTAATCCTGTTTTTCTTAATTTTTTTTATTCTTTAGTTTTTTTCAGTTTTGCTTCGATGCCTCTCATTTGATTTTTTATATCTTTTTTTGAGTTTTTTCTATAAATTCTCTCTGTGCATGGAGCCATTTCATGTTATTCTTTGGGGTAGAATTTTTTTTTTTACTTCAGTGTCCTCCTCTGAAGATGAACTAGGTCTTCCCTATTCCTATAGTAAGTTTCTGTGGTTGGGTTCTTTCTTACTTCAGTTCCTTTTTTTGTTTGTTTGTTTGTTTAATAAAAGGTATTAGTGTAAGCACCTCTAATCCTGTGGTTGGGGAGATGGTGCCTCTAGCTTCACTTCAGTTCTCCTCTCTGACCTGTAACCCCAAACCAAGAGCTCCATCCTCCTGCAAGTGCCTGAAGCCAGCAGCATCCCTGCCCCAGTGCCTCTGTACTCACTGGTGTCCTTGTTCCTTCTTATCCAGGGCAGCTCTCAGCCTATTTGAGTCTGGTGTTCCTAATCAGCTGAGGTTCACTCAGTTTACCTGGACTCAGACCCCGACAAAGAATCAAGGAGGTGAAAGTTTCTGTGGTTCCCGCTTCAGAAGTTCCAGCTAAACATAGGTAGCTGCAGGGGTACCCAATTGGTATTTCTGCAGAGTTAGCAAGGGGATGTTTGCACTTCACTTGGATTAATCCCTGCCTCCAGTCTTTCTTCATTTCTCCTTTGATGGTACAAGGAGCATCTCAGTTCTATGCCAAGTCATCTTAATTTTTCACCAGTCTATGTTCACACTGAGGTGCAAATTTGTTCTATTTTGGGGGAAAATCTAGAGAGCTTGAAATTTTCCAGTCTATTCCAGTATCTTCTCAGAATCCTCATATTCATTTTTTTTTCTTGCAATACTTGTACTACAGTCGCTTTAGCCAAGCCAGAGTTGATTGTCATGGATGTTAGCTCCTACTATAAAAAGGTGAGCGCTTTCCTTTTATCATTGATTTGCTTGGTATACATGCTTAGTAGTAGTATTTCTATATCAGTAGATACATGTTTTAGATGCTTTATTAGTACAAATCCAAATTCCTTCCCAGAATATATATGTGCACTCATAGCTCTATTAATTATACATATATGTGTCTATCTTTACCTAACCCCTCCCACATTTAATTCCCATAGTATTCACATATTTATCATCTTGTCAATTATCTGTGACTATGGTAAAATCTCAAGATTATATTGATTTGTAAAAATCATATTTTTAGCACTTTTGATTTCCTCTCACATGATTACCTACTAGTTTTAATTCTTTTGAAAATTGTATATTCATAATTTTGACCTCTTTTCTATTTGGGAATGGTTCTTGGTTTTTGGTCTTAACATTTTTCATTTGTTGCCTATATATTTTGAATAGCAGAACCTTATCAGATATGATTGACAAAGGTCATAGTTCCACCAGGTCTTTGATTTTTCCTTAATATATTTTCTTGTTCTATCTTAACTACCAAATTCTGTGTTCACATACATCATTTTCCAACACATTGCCAGTGTACATAAGAGTTGCTAATATAAATTTGATTGTGATTTCTACAAAGAGATCTTCTTTAAAAAAAACAAGTTAGTTTATGCTTTTTTTAAAATTTCCTTTCCTTTGTTTTCAAAAGCAAAGGAAATTAAATGCAATAAGTTAACAGTAGAAGTTTTGAATTTAAACATACAGTAGGATTCTAATAGGAGCATAAGTTTTGCCACAGGGTAGATTCTCAAATTGCTCATTCCAAGTTAAATTCTTATATCTATATGTGAATCTGCTGCATTTCTACCAAATGAGCAATTTACTATTGACACCAAACCTTTGATATTTTCATTTCATGACTTCTTTATAACCAAGTGTATTTACTATATAAAATTAGAACAGAGTTAGAGCATTTAAGCACTTAGAAATTTGAGACATGATCAGTCCAATAGATAGATAGATAGATAGATAGATACTTTCTGTCAAAAAAAACTGCCCTTTTTGTCTTTACATCACATTTTGAAAAGAAAAACCCAACCAAAACAAAGCACTCTATCACTTCCAAATTAAACTCTGTCCAGTGAAAGAAAACAATTAATGGAGAAGTTACTTCTACCCGTGCTATTTCTATTCTATTCTATGAGTTCTTTATTTTTATTTGTTGGTTTTGGTTTTAGGCCAGAAAGGAGAAATGCTTTATTATTTGTCCTAGAGAATCTTTTTTTAATATGTTTCATCTTCTGACATTCTTTTCATTATATTTTCATTCATATTGCTGTACTCCATATACATATATATATTTGTTTATATACATATATACAAGTGTGTATGAGTATATATGTTTTTTAAAATTTTGATCTGCAGGGGGCAACTAGGTGGTGCAGTGGATAGAGCACCAGCCCTGAAATCAAGAGGACCTGAGTTCAAACCTGGTCTCAGATACTTAACATCCCCTAGTTGTGTGACCCTGGGCAAGTCACTTAACCTCATTTGCCTCAGGAAAAAAAAAATTTGATCTGCATCAATTTATTTAAATCTCCCTATAAATCTCTGAATTTCTATATGCATGGCTTCTTATTCAATAATATTTCATGATATTGATTTACCATAGGTTTTTTTTTTCCTTTTCCACCATTCCCCGATTACTAGAATTTGTTTTTTTTTTAATTTTTCCAAAAACACAGAGTGTGGCTATAAATATGTTGGTATATGTTGGACATTATTTTTCTTTTTTTTCCAATTTAACAAGGTAGTTTCTTTTATTTTTAAATTTTATTTTTTAAAGCTTTTTATTTACAAAATATATTAATGGGTAATTTTTTCAATGGACCAAATTTTTTTTGATCCTTGCAAAACTTTCTGTTCCAAATTTTTCCCTTCTTCCACCCATCCCCTCCCCTAGATGGCAGGTAGTCCAATACATGTTAAACATGTTAAATTATATGTTCAATTAAATAGATGTGAAAGTGCTACGTCGTGTATCACACTCAGTTCCTGCATGGACATTATTTTTCTATCTTTGATATCTCTGGGACAAAAAGCAAGTAGTTAGTCATTTAGTAAATCAATCAAATTTTTAAGTGTCTACTATGAGCCAGATACTATTCTAATCACTGAGAATAAAATGCATTACATAAAATAATCTCCACTTGAATTAATTACAGAAATGTTCTTGTATATTTTCAATTTGCCATAGAGAAAGTTGGGCCAATTCATTTTGTCATAAAAGTGTTAGTCTCCCCATTGCCAACGTTGATGCTTTCCATGTTTTTTAATTTGAGTTACATTATTTGTGTTTCTTTTACTTTTTTTTAATGACTTGAAACATTTTCAAATGGTACATTATTTTTATAATTTGTTTAAAGTTTTATTCCCATCCTTTGATAACTTATCTATTCAGAAGTCACTCTAGATTTTATTTTTTGTGTTTCGGGTATAAGAATGTTATCACTAATATTTGCTATAAATGCTTTTTTTCTTGTTTGACAATTTTTTTCTTAGTATATTTCCCATTTTTTTCATGTGAAAGCTTTTAATTATTTCTAATACAAAGGGAGAAACATTTGAAGACAGTGGGAAAAGATAGAACTCTGGGAAAATAATCTATTATTGTTGCAAAAAAATAGTGCAGTGAATGAGTTCTGGATTAAAAATTAGACTTTGACTTCTTTAAATTACTACTCTTTTGGAACTAGACATAGAATATAATTGTAAATTTTTGAAAAAAAAAACATGACATTTATATGCCTCAACCTTCCTATAGATCCCAAGGATGGTGTTGGTGATAATGTGTTCTTCACTTTTTTTTTCTGAGGATTAAATTATATTACATGAAACAACATTGAAAATTGTAAGGTATTACATCAATGTAAGCTAGGTTTGCTTTCATTATTATGAATTTTTACAAAGAAAACCTTTATAAACATGTACTATGGAACAGGCATTATGAAAAGTACTTCAAAATATGATCTCATTTGCATCTCACAATAACCATGAGATTTGTTTTTGTTTGTTTGTTTTAACATTTTATACTTGGGGAAACAGGCAAACAGATTCAATTATTTTCCTAGTCATATAACTTATAAGTATCTCAGACATTAAGTCAGGTCTTGCTGTCTTCAGGCACAATGCTATACATTATACTACTTTGGTACCTCACTTTGCACATGTAAGGCAGTGTTTTGCATAAAGGGCAGAATATTTCTGGATGGTTTGTTTGTTTCTTTTGTTTTTTGTTGTATTTTTGCAAGGCAGTTTGGGTTAAAAGGCTTGCTTATGTCACAAAACTGGAAAGTGACAAGTATCTAAGATCAGAATTGAACATTGTTCCTCCTGACTCCAAGGCTAGTACTCAATGCACTGCACCACCTATCTGCTCTGAACTTTTTATTTTTTAAACCAAGATTCATAAGCCTAGAAAGATAAAGACTCAGTAGAGAGAGTTTTTTAAGTCAAATTATAATTGGATGAGGCATCTACCACAATTTTAAATACTTTTATAATTATATTTCATTTACTTAGTGCCTTCTGATTTACAAAGTTTTCCCCTAACAACTCAATGAAATAGACAGTATAAATATTATTTTCAGCATTTTATATGCAGAAAGGTTGAGGCTTAGAAAGATTCATTGACATCCCTGGTTGCACAGTGAAGAAATCTATAGCTATAGCTTGAAACCAAATTTCCTTAATCAATTATTCTTTCCATTGTACAGTGTTGCTTTTCTCAGAACTAAAGATGCCCTTCAATCTTGAAATAATAATTATACCTAACATTCATAAGGTACTTTGAGACTTACAAAGTGTTTTACATAGAGGCACAGTGGATAGAGCCCTACCTCTGAAATCAGGAGGATTCAAGTTTAAATACAGTCTCAAATTCTTGCTTCCTAGCTGTGTGACTCTGGACAAATCATTTAACCCCAATTGTCTTGCCAAAAAAAAAAAAAAAACAGATGAACTGTTTTAGATATATTATCTCTTTTAAACCTTGTAACATTATCCTACATGATAGGTACTTTTATCATCTCCATTGTAAAGATGTGAGAGAATGTGACTTATTTAGGGTCAAACAGGTAGTGAGTGTGTGACCCAGGAAATGAACTGAAGTATTCCTGACACCAAAATGAGAATTCTATACATGATGGCTTCTTAAATATTTTTTTCCATTTGCAACTCATTTTTGCCCAAGACATTTTTACATGATGGCTGTTATATGGGTATATAAAATAGGTAAACAAATCAAACATTTACTGATAATGAATCATAAAGAAATTTGTTTTAAAACAGTTTTTAGGAATACATGTAATTTTTACCATTTATTAAAGATGAAAACAAATTTTCATACTAATGAGATGGATGTGCTTATTTATTTTAACATAAAGAACGAAATCTTCATGGAATATTTAACTGTTGTCAATTTTTTTTTATGCTCACATTCAGTCACATGATCCCATATGGAGTTGCAACCCACAGTTTAAGAAGTTTTACTATACATAACTTGGATGAGGTTACATACCACAAGAAAGAAAAGTTAGAAAAAGAAGAAAAATGACAATGGAGAGAAAATAGGAGGAGGAGGAATAGTTGGAGTGGAAGGAGGAGTGGAGTGAAGTGGAATGGAAGGAGTGTAGAAGGAGGAAGACACAGAATGAGATGAGTAAGGGAAAAAAAGGATTACTTGTTACCTTGAAAAGTGGTACAAGTGAAAGCCTATATAGCTTACTATTTATACACATTGTACAAATTGGAACCATTAATAAGTGTAAAAAGTTTAAATAAGTCAATTGATGTCAGATCCACAGCAATCCTCTATTTGTATAAACTAGAATATGACCCATCTTAATATTGCTTTTTTCATATGTTTTCCTCTCATTTCTTTGTCAGAAGTCGAACTATAAATGAGAGACTACTGGGCTGTAAAAATGTGGTAGTTCATTATACATATTTTAAGAGTAACTATTAATTAGTATAGAAATATCATGATACTTATAATCATTGATGGCAGAGATAGGCCCCTCAAGAGATTTTACAGATGATTGTCCTATTTTCCTAGGTGGTACCTAATAAATAGTGTCATCTATGGGAAATGCTGTTTCATATATATTGCCTTCATAGTTAATATCCTATTTTCTAAATTTGCCCAACAAGACACAGAGGCATCACCTGATTATCTGTGTGTTGGGGATGGACAGATAAAGAGCTGTCTGAGTAATAAAAATGGAAAAATATCTCCAATCCCAGTCTAATCAATGTCTTAAATAGTACCTGATAAGAAATATTCAAAAATCTGTTTGCTATTCGCAAAACAAAAGGTAGAAATCTGGAAGAAACCACGTAATCCAGCCTGATGTAAAACAAATAATAAGCATTATGTAAGAAAAAAAAAAACAGACATAGAAAAAGGAAATTGTGGAATATATAGTTTAGCTTAAAACTGCATTAAAACTTTTTGGGCACATTGTATTTGATTTCTTCAAATGTTACCATATGAAAAAATCATGAGTCAAATTATCTCATCTCGCTCTATCTCCTTGTAGAATTAACACTTCTTCCTATTAAAAATATATTTTGCCTCATTTCTTTTTTTTTCTTAGTGCAGTGTGACTTTATTTATTTTTGTAAGACTTTTTTATTTTCCAAACATATGCATGGATAATTTGACAACATTGACCCTTGCATAGCCTTGTGTTTCAGATTTTTTTTTTCCTCTTTCCCCTCATCCCCTCCCCTAGATGTCAAGGAATTCAATATATGTTAAACATGTTAAAATATGAGTTAAATCCAATATGTATAAACATATTTATACAATTATCTTGCTATGGAAGAGAAATCAGATCAATAAAGTAAATGAGTAAGAAAACAAAATGCAAGTAAACAACAACAAAAAGAGTGAGAATGTTATGTTGTGATCCACATTCAGTTCCTACAGTACTCTCTCTGAGTGTATACATTTGCCTCATATTTTTCTGAATGAGGCCTTTATATTCAAAGAAATCTTCCAATCAAAATATGTTCATTGTAGTGGTATGGGAAATTTAGATTTGGAGTTCTTGAAAAGAATCTCAGAAAGGGCCATCTACCTCTTATTTTAATGGCAAAAATTAATATCAGAAAATAAACATTTTTAATACAGTCAATCTCCCTTATTTTAAAAAAGTGAGGACACTACATGAATGCTTCAATACAAACATTTCATTGCTGCTTCCATTTTTCATTATGATATTCAGGCTCTGTTTCATTTCACACCTATAGTTTCATTTGTGAATGGCATTAATTCTTTCTTTCTTTCTTTCTTTTTTTCCTGAGGAGAGTTCTAAAAACTATTAGTGGGTCCATGGCATTGATTATTCCTAATTGCTTCAATGAGGGTTTGCAAGTACAAATACAGGAAGAATTATTTCACTGAAATAATTACACACTGAAACCATTACACAGTGGGTTTGTTTGTTTGTTTATTTGTTTGTTTTCTGTTGAGGGACAAAGTGATCCTGTGGAGGGAACACTCCATTTGCAAAATAGGAAGCCTGAATCATAGGCCTGAATCTGATGCCAGATGGCCTCTGGCAGGAAGCCTAAAATCACTGTGTTTTTTCACCTGTAAAACAGAGATTCCCACTCAGGAATATTCAAGAGATAAAATTAGATGATAGATTACATATGGAGTTAAAATCCTTACCTTTAGTGAAAAAGCTAAGACTAAACCCACCTGACTCATTGTCTGATATTTATTTTGTAAGATACCATTTTCTCTCAACCTATAAATGTTCCATTTTATGAAGGAAAATGCTAATTTTACTTGCATTAAAATAAGTGTACAAATAAAGGATTACTAGAAATAGTCATGTGCTTCTCAACCAGTTTTTCTATTTAGTCTGTATTAAAAAAATTTCTTAACAGAATACACTCACTGAATAAAAATAATTACGTAGATTCAATATGTTATTAAGACCTTTACAAATGACAAAAATAATTCCTGAATATACATATATATGTATATGTGTTTGTGATTCATTTCAAATTGGCATGATAACTTTTCAGAGAAAAGTGTATATATATATATGTGTGTGTGTGTGTGTGTATTTATGTTACATATATATTGATATGTGTATACACAAATATATTTAACATATATGCATAAAAGTAGGTGTGAATCAGAGTGGCAGGATATTGCAAAAGACTTCATACTTTCTAAAATCACTTTTATCAGTTAAAAATGTTCATAATCCTATTATAATTATTCATTTGTAAATTATATAAACATTCTAGTATACTATAAGTTATGTATACTAGAAAAGTTATACAAAATAAAAATTTTAAAAGAATGAGATAAAGATGAAATAATATTTGATTTTAGAAGGTATACAGTTTTATTAAGTAACCTGATCATGTCTGTGGTTTAGGAAAATTATTTTGTCAACAATGTGGAAGCTATATTAAGAGAAATACAGATGCATTTCTGGGGGGCACAATCAAGGTGGTAGAGTAGAGAAAACATTCAACTGAGCTTTCTCAAATTTCCCCTCAAAAACAATTTTAAAATGATGCCTCAAACTAACTTCCAAAGTGACAGGTAGCAAAAGTTCAGTGAGACATTCTTCAAGCCCCAGACAATTTATAAAGTTGAAAGTGAAAGCTATGACATGACAGTGGAGGACCAAAGTTGATGTATAGAAATGGTGGTAGTAGTTGTTGATAATAGAAGCAACAAGCAGCTTCAGGAGTTTTTATGCAAAAAATGGCAAGGGACTCTGGAGACTGGTCAGAAATAAATAACATAAAACTACTGTGTTAATATGATGCAGAACCAGACATTGTTTGGTCACTCCATTTTGGATATACACTTCTGAGCCAGAGTTCAAAAGTGAAGAGGAGCACTCTGTCAAGAGGCAGAAGAAGCCCTGAGAAGTGAGATTGCTTTTTGTCACAAGAAATCAGGAACCCTCAGGAACCGTATTGCTTCATTGCTAAGAGATCAGGGATCCTAAGAAACAGTAATGTTCCTGTTCCTAAGGGAACAGGCTCTGAAGAATGTTGCCAATTATAATTCCAAGGAATCAAGGGCCCTTCCCAGATAAGGGATCATAGTGCATACCAGTGACCACACAACTCCCCAGGATCATACAATCTTGGAAGGACCAAAAATTGCTGAACACCCAGAACTAGCTCTGAAAACAAAAAATGCAAAAAAAAAAAAAACAAAAACAAAAACAAAAACAAAAACAAAAACCTAAAGTTTGGAATAGTACTCCTAAGTACCACCACCTCCAAGATTGGAAAAGAACCCAACTTTCACACAAAGTTTAAAATCAAGAAATACTGTAGAAAATGAGCAAATAAGAAAAAATAAGAAAAAAGCCAAACTATAAACAAACAAATGAACAAACAAACAAAAAAACAAAAAAACTGACCATAAAGAGCTTCTATTGAGTCAGAGAAGATCAACACACAAACTCAGAAGAAGCAGCTACAAACAAAGCCTCAAAGAAACAAAAGGGGAATTGGACATAAGCCCAACAAGAATTCCCAAAAAAAGCTAAAATAAATTTCAAAATCAATTAAAAAATAAAGGAAAAATTGGGTAAGAAATAAAAGCGAAGTAAGAAAATTATGAAAAGACAATGGACAGCTTCATAAATAAGGCACAAAAAATGCTGAAGAAAATATCTCCTTTAAAAGCAGAATAGACCAAATGAAAATAATTGCTTAAAGATGAGCATTGGACACATAGAAGCTAATGACTCCATGAGACCTCAAGAAACAATAAAACAAAATCAAAAGAATGAAAAAATAGAAGAAAATCTAAAATATTTCATTAGGAATAAACAACTTACTAGGAAAACAATCAATTAAGGATAATTTAAGAATTATTGGAATACCTGAACCCAATTTCTTTTTTTCTTTTCCTTCCTTCCTTTCTTTTTTTTGTTTGTTTGTTTTTTTTGTTTTGCTGAGGCACAAAGCTAGAAAGTGTTTAGTATCTGAGGTCACATTTGAACTCAGCTCCTCCTAACTTCAAATGCTCTATCTACTGTCACACCTAGCTGCCCCCTCTGAAACTATTTTCAAAGAAAGAGACATCATATTTTAAAAAATAATAGAGAATGTTTCCAACATACTACACTGATCACCTTGTGAAAAAAATTCCAAAAATGAAAATTCTCATAAATATTATAATCAAATTTCTGAACTCCCAACACAAAAAGAAAATATTTCAAGCAGCCAGAAAGTATTTAAATTATAAAGGACTCAATAAGATAAAATTTATTCAATAAAGTAAGACTTCATTTTTCTTTATGGGAAGATGATACATGAAACTTCTAATAACTATCTAAGGCAATTAGAGGATTCTACATAGAAAAAAGGTACAGGAGTAAAATCATTAAAGCAGTACCATTAAATAAATGAATAGATGGAAAAGAGGAAAGTCCTGGGAGATTTACACACACACACACACACACACACACACACACACAAACACACACACACACACACACACATATATATATATGTATGTATATATATATACATGTGTTTATACATTCATATAAACATATACATATATACTTAATTCATATTAGAAATTTGCTTATCCAACAGTGAAGCAGGAGTAGAAGGGGATAAGGAAAAACGAGGGTGGTAAAAGGGGAGGTAGATTTTAAAAAATCAGTAGTTAGAAGCAAAATAGGCATTAGAAGGTCAGAAAAAAGAGGAAGAAGAGTATAAACAAAAAAAATGATCAAGAGAAGAACACAATTAGTAATCATAACTGTGAATGTGAATGGAATGAACTTATTCATAAAATCAAAGCAAATGATAGAATTCATTAGCACCCAGGATTCATCCCTTGTTGTGGTTCTTGTAAGAAACACTCTTGAAGCAGAGAAAACCATATCGAGTTAAAATAAAGGGCTGAACTACAATGATTATGCTTCAGTTGAAAAAAAGAGGGCAGGTGCAGCAATCAAAATTTCAGACAAAGCAAAAGCAAAAATTAACCTATTTAAAAGGGATATGAAGTAAAACTACACCCTACTAGAAAGCATCATAGACAATGAAGTAGTATCAATATTAACTATGTATATATACATATATATAGTTGCGTGTGTGTGTGTGTGTTAAATGACACAGCATCCAAATTCTTAAAGGAATGGTTAAGTAAATTGCAGGAAGAAAACAAAAATATAGTAGTAGAGGATTTCAGTTTCTTTCTCTAAGAGTTGGATAAATTTAATCACAAAATAAATAACAGAAAAGTCAAAAATTATTAGAATCTTAGAAAAGGTTAATTATTATAGGCCTCTAGAGAAAATGGAATAGAAATTGAAAGGTCTATGTCTTTTTCTAAGTTGTACATGGCACCTTCACAAAAGGTGCCAATGGTTAATGTGATTTGTTTTAAAAAAAAAAAAAGAAAAAAAACTAAATAATTATCAAAGATGAAAATGGGAAGGCAAAACTAATAAAATGAAATTAAAGCAACTACTATTTACATTTTTGTTTGGTTTTCTGTTTTTAATTAATAAATTTATTTTAATACACATTGCTTTATGAATCATATTGGGAGAGAAAAATCATAACAAAAGTGAAAAACTAGAGGAAAGAGGAAAAAAAGTGAACATAGCATGTTTGATTTAAATTTAATCTCCATAGTTTTTTTTTGTTTTTTTGTTTTTGTTTTTGTTTTTTTCTGGATGCAGATGTAATTTTCTATCCAAAGTCTATTGAGTTTGCCTTGGATCACTGGACTACCAAGAAGAACTAATTCTTTCACAGTTGATAATTGCACATTCTTGCTGATATTGTGTACAATGTATTCCAGGCTCTGCTTGTTTTGCTCACTATCAGTTCATGTAAATCTTTCCAGGCCTTTCTATAATCAACTTGTTCATCATTTTTTCTAAAACAACAATATTCCATTATCTTCATGTAACACAACTTATTCAGCCATTCCCCAACTGATAGGCATCTAGTCATTTTCCAATTTTTTGCTACCACAAAAAGAGCTCTACAAATATTTTTGCATCTATGGTTCCTTTTCCTTCTTTTATGATTTCCTTGGTCTTCATATCCAGTAGTAGCACTGCTAGGTCAAAGGATATGCACAGTTTTATGCCCTCTATTAGTTATTTTGACCAATTACATGTTAGTAAATAAGACCGTTTAAGGGAAATGGAAACATATTTATTTTTTAAAATCAACTATCTAGATTGACAGAAAAGAAAAAGAAAACAGAATAGTTAGATAGTTGTATATTTCTTTTACAATATGCATTACCTAAGTATTCTATTTTCTTTCAATGAGCTCCCTAAGACAAAGTCTCCGGGATTAGATGGATTTACAAGTGAAATATACCAACCATTTACAGAACAATTAGGCTCAATATTATAGAAACTACTTGAAAAAATATGTTGAGTACTACCAAATTCCTTTTGTCATACATATATAGTTTTGATAACTAAACCAGGAGATATAAATAATTGAAGAAATACTAATTGCTTATAGGCAGGCTGAACCAATATAATAAAAATAACAATTTTACGTATGTTAACTTATTTAAAGCAATACCAAATAAAATACCAAAGAATTATTTTACAGAGCTAAAAACAAAAACAAAAATCCATCTGGAAGATGTCAAGAAACCAAGGGAATTAATGAAAAAATATGAAAGAAGATGATCTAACAATACCATATTTGAAACTATATTACAAAGCAGTAATCATCAAAACAAACTGGTATTGGCTAAGAAGTGATGATGGTTCAGTGCAATACATCAGTTACATAGTACACAGTAATAAATGACCATAGTAATCTATTTGAAAAAACCAGAGGTCCAAGTTTGGGATAAGAATTCACCATTTAATTAAACCTGCTGGGAAAATTGGAAGACAGTTTGCCAGATACTAGGCACAGACCAGCAACTCACAGTATGCCAAGATAAGGTTAAAATACATAAATGACTTAATCATAAAAGATAATATAATAAGTAAATTAAAGATCTTGGAAAAATAAATTTGTCAGATCTATGGATAAGGGAAGAGTTCAGGACCAAATAAGAGAATGAAATAATCACAGGAAATAAAATAGATTATTTTTATTCAATGACATTAAAAAGCTTTGGAACAAAACTAAATTAATGCAGCTAAAATTTATAGGAAACAGCAAATGTTGAAAAATAGGAAGTTTCTTTGATAAAAACTTCAGTTCTCAAATAGAGAACTAAGGAAAATTGACAAAAATAAGAGACATTCCCCAGTGGTATATAATTAAAGAATATGAACAATAACTTTTTTCAGGCAAAGAAATCAAAGCTAGTCACATGAAAAGAGCAATAAATTGCTATTGATTAGAAAATGGAAATTAAAAGCAACTTTGAATACCTCACACCTACCATCTGCCATGGTTAATGTAACAGAAAAGGACAATGACATATTGTTAAAGAGGATGTGGGAAAAAAAATTGGACACTAATACACTTTTTGTGGAGCTGTGAACTTTTTTTTCTTTTTTTTATTAAAGCTTTTTATTTGTATAACATATGTATGGGTAGTTCC
>JAJPUD010007030.1:28830-50973 GCA_023553655.1 Myrmecobius fasciatus
ATGAGGCCTTTATCAGAACCTTTGGGTATAAAAATATTTTCCCAGTTCACTGCTACTCTTCTAATCTTGTCTGCATTCATTTTGTTTGTACAAAAACTTTTCAACTTGATATAGTCAAACTTATCTATTTTGTGATTAATGATGACCTCTAGTTCTTCTTTGGTCACAAATTCCTTCCCCCTCCACAGGTCTGAGAGGTAAACCATCCTACATTGTTCTAATTTGTTTATAATATCATTCTTTATGCCTAGATCATGAATCCATTTTGACCTTATCTTGGTATATGGTGTTAGGTGTGGGTCAATGCCTAATTTCTTCCAGACTAATTTCCAATCATCCCAGCAGTTTTTGTCAAATAGTGAGTTTTTATCCCAAAAACTGTGGTCGTTGGGTTTATCAAACACTAGATTACAATTGTCATTGAGTATTTTGTCCTGTGAACCTAACCTATTCCACTGATCCACTACTCTATTTCTTATCCAGTACCAAATGGTTTTGGTGACCACTGCTTTATAATATAGTTTTAGATCTGGTGCAGCTAGGCCACCCTCATTTGCATTTTTTTTCATTAATTCCCTTGAAATTCTTGACCTTTTGTTTTTCCAGATGAATTTTGTTGTTATTTTTTCTAGTTCAGTTAAATAATCTCTTGGGAGTTTGATTGGTATAGCACTAAATAGATAGATTAGTTTAGGTAGTATTGCCATCTTTATGATATTCGCTCAACCTATCCAAGAGCACTTGATGTTTTTCCAATTGTTTAGATCTGACTTTATTTGTGTGGAGAATGTTTTGTAGTTTTGCTCATATAGATCCTTACTTTCCCTTGGCAGATATATTCCCATATATTTTATACTATCGATAGTTATTTTGAATGGAATTTCTCTTTGTATCTCTTGCTGTTGCATTTTGTTGGTGATGTATAAAAATGCTGATGATTTATGTGGATTTATTTTGTATCCTGCAACTTTGCTTAAGTTGTGGATTAATTCTAATAGTTTTTTAGTTGATTCTCTAGGGTTCTCTAAGTAGACCATCATATCATCTGCAAAGAGTGATATTTTGGTTTCCTCATGACCTACTCTAATTCCTTTAATCTCTTTTTCTTGTCTTATTGCCAAGTCTAGCATTTCTAACACAATATTGAACAGTAATGGTGATAGTGGGCAACCTTGTTTCACCCCTGATCTTATTGGGAATGGTTCCAGTTTATCACCATTACATATGATGCTAGCTGATGGTTTTAAATAGATGCTACCGACTATTTTAAGGAAAAGTCCATTAATTCCTATACTCTCTAATGTTTTTAATAGGAATGGATGTTGGATTTTATCAAATGCTTTTTCTGCATCTATTGAGATTATCATATGGTTTTGGTTAGTTTGGTTATTAATATAGTCAATTATGTTAATAGTTTTCCTAATATTGAACCATCCCTGCATTCCTGGTATAAATCCTACTTGGTCATGGTGTATTATTCTGGGAATGATTTTCTGTAATCTCTTTGCTAATATTTTATTTAAGATTTTTGCATCAATATTCATTAAGGAGATTGGTCTATAATTTTCTTTCTCTGTTTTTGTTTTACCTGGTTTAGGTATCAGTACCATGTCTGTATCATAAAAAGAGTTTGGTAGGAGTCCTTCATTCCCTATTTTTTCGAATAGTTTATATAATATTGGAGTTAACTGTTTTTTAAATGTTTGGTAGAATTCACATGTAAATCCATCTGGCCCTGGGGATTTTTTCTTAGGGAGTTGATTAATGACTTGTTCTATTTCTTTTTCTGAAATGGGACTATTTAAGTAATTTATTTCCTCTTCTATTAATCTGGGCAATCTATATTTTTGTAGATATCCCTCCATTTCACTTAGGTTATCAAATTTATTGGCATACAGTTGGGCAAAGTAACTCCTGATTATTGCTCTAATTTCCTCTTCATTGGTGGAAAGTTCTCCCTTTTCATTTTTGAGACTAACAATTTGATTTTCCTCTTTCCTTTTTCTAATTAAATTAACTAGAGGTTTATCTATTTTGTTGATTTTTTCATAAAACCAACTTTTAGTTTTATTTATTAATTCAATAGTTTTTTTAATTTCATTAATAATAATAAATCTATACATTTTTAGGATTTCATGTTTGGTATTTGATTGGGGGTTTTTAATTTGTTCTTTCTCTAGCTTTTTTAGTTGCAAGCCTAATTCATTGATTTTCTCTTTTTCTATTTTATGCAAATAAACATCTAGAGATATAAAATTTCCCCTTATTACCGCTTTGGCTGTATCCCACAAATTTTGGTATGTGGTCTCATTATTGTTATTCTCTTGAATGAAATTAGTAATTGTGTCTGTAATTTGCTGTTTCACCCATTCATTCTTTAGGATAAAATTATTTAGTTTCCAATTGGTTTTTGGTCTATTTTCTCCTGACCTTATATTGCATGTGATTTTTATTCCGTCATGATCTGAAAAAAATGCATTTATTATTTCTGCCTTCCTGCATTTGATTTTGAGGTTTTTGTGTCCTAACACATGGTCAATTTTTGTATAAGTTCCATGGACTGCTGAGAAAAAAGTAAACTCCTTTCTGTCTCCATTTAATTTCCTCCAAAGATCTATCATACCTAAATTTTCTAACATTTTGTTTACCTCCTTAACTTCTTTCTTATTTATTTTGTGGTTTGATTTATCAAGTTCTGAGAGAGGGAGGTTGAGATCCCCCACTATTATAGTTTGGCTGTCTATTTCTTCTTGCATCTCTCTGAACCTTTCCTCTAGGAATTTCCATGCTATACCACTTGGTGCATATATGTTTAGTATTGATATTGCTTCATCATCTATGGTACCCTTTAGGAAGATATAATTTCCTTCTTTGTCTCTTTTAATTAAGTCTATCTTTGCTTTTACTTGGTCTGAGATCAGGATTGCTACCCCTGCTTTTTTTTGTTCACCTGAAGCATAATAGATTCTGCTCCAGCCTTTTACCTTCACCCTGTATGTATCTCTATGTTTTAGATGTGTTTCTTGTAGACAACATATTGTTGGATTCTGGTTTTTAATCCAGTCTGCTATCTGCTTCTGCTTTAAGGGAGAGTTCATTCCATTCACATTCACAGTTAAAATAACTAATTCTGTATTTCCTGCCATCTTATTTACCCTAGCTTATGCTTTTCTCTTTCTTATCCCCTTTCCCTCCTCCCTACTATTTTGCTTTTGAAAAACACTTCCCTCAAACAATCCTTCCCCTTTAGAGCCCCACCCACCCCTTTTTTCCCCCCTTTCCCTCCAGTTTCCTTATAAGTACGTCTATTATTCCCTCTGAGCCAAATCTGATGAGATGGAGATTAACCCAATTCTCATTCCCCTCCCTTTTCTCCCCTCAATCATTATAGGTTTTCTTTGCCTCTACATGTGATGTAATTTCCCTTATTTTACCTCCTTTTCCTCTTCTTCTAGTGTTATCCCTTTTCTACCTCTAATTTCTTTTTCAGTTTATCATATCATAAGATTCATAAAATCACAATAAACATATAATAATAATCATAAAATCACAGTAATCATATGATAATAATCATAAAATCACAGTAATCATATCATAATCATAATGTAATAATCGATTCACAAAATCAACCCTCATTCTATAAGTATCTATAACATAAATATAGTTCTCAAGAGTTATTTTTTCTTGTTACCTTTTTATGTTTCTCTTGTGTTCTGTGTTTGTAGATCAAATTTTTTGTTCAGTTCTGGTCTTTTCAGTAGAAATAGGTGAAATTCTCCTATATCATTGAATGACCATCTTCTTGCCTGGAAGATAATGCTCATTCTAGCTGGGTAACTTATTCTTGGCTGTAATCCAAGTTCCTTTGCCCTACGGAATATCTGATTCCAGGCCCTTCGATCCTTCAAAGTAGAAGCTGCTAGGTCCTGTGTGATCCTAATTGTAGCTCCCCGATATTTAAATTGTTTCTTCCTGGCTTCTTGTAATATCTTTTCCTTGGTATGATAGTTCTGGAATTTAGCCACGATATTTCTGGGGGACTTAATTTTTGGGTTTCTTTCAGCAGGTGATCGGTGGATTGTTTCAAGGAGTATTTTGCCTTCTGGGTCTAAAATATCAGGGCAGTTTTCTTTTATGATTTCCTGGAATATAGTATCCAGGTTCTTTTTTTCATCATGGCTTTCAGGAAGCCCTATAATCCTTAGATTGTCTCTCCTAGATCTATTTTCCAGGTCAGTTGTTTTTCCTAGGAGATATTTCATGTTTTTTTCTATCTTTTCATTTTTTTTGTTTTTGTTCAACTGATTCTTGAAGTCTTGATGAGTCATTCATTTCCAATTGTTCGATTCTAATTTTTAATGTCTTATTTTCTTCAGTTACTGTTTTTAGTTCCTTTTGCAATTGACCAATTACATTTTTTTGTTCATTGCATTCTTTTTCCATTTTTTCTATATTATTTTGCAGTGATCTCATTTCGTTTCCCCATGTTTCTTCTAACTCTCTTTTAAGATTTTTTATGCAATCTTCAAAGAAAGCCTTGTGAAATGGAGACCAATTTATGTCTCTCTTTGGGGCTTTTTCTGGAGTTGCTTTACCTTTAGGGGCCTCAGGATTTGAGGTCTGTTCTTCCCTCTCACCATAAAAGTTGTCTATGGTGAGAGCTCTTTTTGGTTTTTTATTCATTTTTTTTAAAGGTGTGAGGTCTGTTTAGGGCAAAGGTGGGACAGCTGCTTTAATTTGCCCTGGGGCAGTTCTGCTGATTGAGTTATTTCAGGAACTGGGCAGTTCTGCTGATTGAATTATGTCAGGGGCTGGGCAGCTTTGCTGATTGAATTATTTCTGGTGCTTATCAGTCCTGTTGTTTGATTGATTGCTTTAAGGTGCTGTGTAATGGCAGCTAGTTACGCTGCTCATCAGGGGTTCAGTGGTTCACAATCTATCCCCCTCAAAAGGCAGACCCTCCAAACCACCTGCCCACAATCAGGACAAATTGTTCCAAGAGGCTTGCAGAAGACTCCCAGGTGTGTGAAGAGCACAACGCTCCCACTCCTGTTCCGACTCCTGTTCCAGTTCCCTGCTCCAGCTCCCTGCCCCGGTCTCCCTGCGCTGCAGTCTGGGTTCAGTAGGCCACCCCCTGCCCCATTAAAACAGACCTGTTTTGAGGTTCTTCCAGAGTATCTTCTTCTAGAATCGTGTTGTTCTCCAGATATTGTGGATTTTTTTGCTTCAGAATCAGTCTAGAGGCTTCATATGTTTTTGGTTTGAGGGGAGGTTAGAGGAGGTTACAGAGACTCCTGTCTGATTTCCGCCACCATGGCTCCACCCCTGGAAGGAAGTCTCCTCCTTTTGCCTTTTTAATGATCTCTTTGGGACACAGACCCAGTAGTGAGACTGCTGGATCAAAGGGTATGCCGAGCTGTGAACTTCTTTAGGAAATTTTGGAATTATGCCCCAAAAAACTATAAAGCTGTGCATACTTTTTGGCCCAGAAATACTGGTACTACAACTGTATCCTCAAAGGAATCAAAGAAAAGGGAAAATTATCTATTTCAAAAAATATTTATAGCAATTCTTCTTATGGTAGCCAAGAATTGAAAGTCACAGGGTTGCCCATCAATCGAGAAGTGGATGAACAGTTTGTGGTATATGATTGTGATGGAACACTATTTTGCTATAAGAAATGGTGAGCAAGAAAATTTCAGAGAGATCCATATTTAGATGAATTTATGTGAAATGAAGTAGGCATAACCAAGAGAACATCAAATATATTAACACCAATATTGATTGTATTGATGACCAATTGTAATAGACCATTACTATGATGAAGACAATGGTCCATGAAAATTCCAAAGGACACTGATGAAAAATGCTATCTACCTTCAAGGAGAATAATTGGAGTACAAGCAACTGGAAAGGTATTGACTATAGATGACATTATATTTATATAATAAAGTGGGTAAGGAGTCTTACCCACTGGTCGTTGCTCAAAATCCAGAAATTGCCCTCTTAATATCCTAGAGCAATTTCAAGGTGATCTGGCCAATAAATTTAGAAGGTTGGAGAGAAGGGGGAAATGGAAATTTCCAAATGGCATTTATGAAACTGTTGCTGTTAGTCATAGGCATTGGTTAGATTATAACTACATTGAAAGTTGAATAAGTAACTTATAAAAGATCCAGAGGAGGGAAAGGAGAGGAACCTTGGGGGTAGGGGAGAGCAAAGGTGAGTATGGTTACCTTGGAAACAAATCACCTAGTTGGCTATTATGAGGAGGATTCAACATCATCCATATTCTCACCATCAGTTTGGTTAAAAAAAATGGCTCACTAGATAAAGCACTGGGCCTAAAGTGAGGAAGACCTGGATTCTAATTAAGTCTCAGACCTTAATTAACTGGACGACCCTGGGCAAATCATTTAATCTGTTTGCTTCTGGAAAAGGAAATGGCAAACCATTCTAGTATCCTTGTCAAGAAAACACCATGGACAATATTGGTATGGCATAGTCCATGAAGTCACAAAGAGTTGGACATGGCTGAACAAATCATTGACCTCTTAGGTTATAACTATAGCCATATTGACAACCACTTTGGTGACTATTTGGCATAGTAGATAGAAAGAGATGGTCTTAAAAGTCAAGGCTTTTAGTTCTGAACCTGAAATGTACTTGCTTTGTGATCACTGGAAAATAAGACATCTGGAGCAGCGAGGTGGTACAGGAGATAGAGCACCAGCCCTGAAGTCAGGAGGATCTGAGTTCAAATCGGGCCTCAGACACATAATACTTCCTAGCTCTGTGACCCAATTGTCCCTTAACCCCAATTGCCTCAGCAAAAAATAATAATAATAATATTAATAATAAGATATCTGACCTCTCAATATCTCACATAGCTTTCTATGACTCTAAGTTACAGACAAGTTTATGATAAATATTTTAAAGGTACTTTCCATATCTGGAGTTTCTTCTTCCTGTGAAATCTCACATACAGATAAGAACACAAATATTTTCTACATATTCACATGCATATATATGCTTAAATGTGCCATATCCTTTTCAGCCACCACATATGACTGAATTGTCATGATAGATGAACAGATAAATATACTAGACTACAGGTTACTCATTATGATAATAGTGTGAGAAATTTTTAAAAAGTCTTACCACAGCTCAGAAACCTTCATTGACTTTTGAATGAAAGCCAAAAAATCCATACATTTTATCTTGGCATTCAATACTTTTCATAAGCTAGTTCCAATCCATGTCTCTTCCTTTCATATACCTCTTTATATACATAAACATAACTTTTGATCTAATAAAATTTATTTGACCATGAACTTGCAAATATATTCTGATATTTCCTGCTTTTGTTCCATTATCTGAACTTGGAATATGTCATCTTCTTTCCTCCTGCTAACTACATTCTGCCTTTTGCCATGATACCTTTTTTTTTTAAGGCCAAGTTCAAATGCCACATTTCCCCTTATCTTTCTAGTTAATGGTATGTATCGCTATTATACAGAATCTCAGGTTCAAATTCCATCTTTGATATGTATAAACAGTATCTAAATGAGCAAGTCTCTTAACTTCATAAGGCCTCAGTTTCTCTCTCTCTGACAAATGGGGATAATGATGTTGATAAGGCCTATGCAACATGATTGGTATAAGATTCAAATGTGAAAATTTATGTACAGTATTCTGAAAATCTTAAAATGCTATCAAAATATTAGTTACTGTTCTTAATTGCAATACTTTGAAGTTTTCAAGACCTGAATATCACAAACATGATCTTGGCAAAAAGATGAACAAAGCAGCCTCCTTCCCTTCAACTCACAATCATATATATAAGTAATTGATACTGAGCCTAGGCCATAACTCTAAATAGGAACAAGTGTCTAGGGTGTGTCCAGGGAGAACTAGAACTTCTGCTCTGATAGCTTGACAAATACCTTTCAGGGCTGCTCATCCACCTTTGCTGTCTGCCTGAGTCATCCAATTCTCAACTGTTGCTCCAAGAAGCTCAGGCACATAAAGTGACCATATCCTAGTAAAGTATCTTTGCAGATGGACTAAACAAGGTTGAAGGTAACTGATAGGACTTCAAGCCTGTCAGTAAACTGAAGGGATGTGTACCCCAAATTTGTGAAGACTTTTCCCAGTGAAATGGGCAGATAAGAATAATTCATTCCTGAGGTAATGAAGTCAATAAAGCAATTATTTGAAAACTTTTTAAGTTTGTTGGGAACTGAAGACACCAAAATTATTCACTACATTCTGGGCTATCACTAGTTATCCTGACTTTTGTCTTGTCACTGGACTTCAGTAACTGAGGCTGAAAACTTCATGCAATTCTGTCCCATTTAAATCCAATTTACATGCAGCTAGTCATGATGTCACTGGCCCTTTTCACAAAAGAAGGACAAACAAGTGGTCAAACTTGATGTAGGGATCAGGGGTCTCATAAATACAACATTAGGCTCATAGATTATAACTCTAAAGCTGGAAGGGACTTAAGAAGCCACTTAATCAAATCTCATTTTGAAGATAAGGGAATTGAGACATATGTAAATTAATTGTTCAAGGTCACACAGAAATAAGTATTGGAAGGAAGATCTGAATACAGATTTTTCAGAAAGAGTATGCTCTTGCTACAATATGTTACAATAGCATTTGTGCCCACCTAGGTCCTCTCCTAGACCTTTTCAAGAAAGTTTTCTTTATACCAATCTTATCAAAAGATATATGGACAATCATTGAGTTAGTAATATTTTTTGTAGCTAAGTGGCACAATGGATAGAGCACTGGTCCTGAAGTCAGGAACACTTCAATTCAAATTCAGCTTCAAACATTTACTAGAAGTATAACCATTGTCAAATCATTTGACCTCTGCCTTTCTTAGTTTCCTCATCTGTAAAATAGGGTTAATAATATCATTTGCCTTCCTGGGCAGTTGTGAGGATAAGATAATTATAAAAGTTAAAGCACTATACAAATATTAATGATGAAAGCTTTAAAGCACAATATAAATGGTAACAATGAGTAGGTCTTCCTACTTATTGGGATCAATTTCCAATTCTGAATATAGGGAATGATTGGTCCTCACTGGACTAAACATATAGGCAGCTTTCCTGAAAATAAATATTTTAAGCCTATCATGAAAATTCAATCCAACATTCATTAAGTATTTGATAGATATATAATGTTTCATATAAAACAAAATTCTTACCTCCAGGAAGTTTAATTGTAACAGAAATATCCAATTCACAACAAACTTTATAGGTATACAGTAAGAGTATTATTATTATCTCTATTTACATATGTGAAATTGAATTCAATGAGCATTTATTAGGCACCTACTATGTGCCAGGTATTATGCTATGTGCTCAGAATGCAGAAAGAAGATAAAGACAGTTCTTGCCCTCAAAGAGCTTATAATTTATCCATTCTTTAGATTTATCAACATACCTTATTATTTCAATGACAATAATTCATTTATGTAGGATTTTGTTTTTCACAAAGTATTTTCTTCACTATATTTCAGTTCATTCAATTGAATATATTTAACAATTGCAGGTATTATAGAGCCTACTTTATGAAATAAGTCCTAATAAAAGTAATAGTTAGCACTCACATAACACTTCAGTTTTTACAAAGTACCTTACAAATATTATCACATGTTATCCTGTGAAGTAAATGCACTTAGTATCTTTAACAGTTGAGAAAACTGAGATAAATAGTGTTAAATTATTTTCTTAGAGTATACCACTCTATACCACCACTTGCCCCTCTCAGTTACAAATATACATAAGATTCAACCCCATTTTCTGTTATGCCCTGAATTGTTATTCTCTGCATAAAATTATTTTACCCCCACCTTTTCCTTGCCATTAGAACTGGGAGAATTGAGTCAGGCCAAACCTTGAAGCTGTGGCCATTTTACATTCCATTGTATTGTAAAACCCACATGCATTATCTCCATCCTTACTAGGATAATTCCCCCTCCATTTGAGAATTGTCCCTCACCTAGTTGTCTCCTGACAACTTCTTATCTTGATCCTTGTCCTGTCAGAATTAAATTATGATCCTTTGTCCACTCACCCAGTGCCCTCATCCCCTCCCCTTATCTGCCTTTGTTTCCCCTATAAGATTGTACACTCAGGTTATTCTGTTTGTAAACTCTAGTTAGCTAAAAAAGCTCCCTGCCTCATGTCCTCAATATCAAATGATTTTTGAACATGAGTTCCATTCTACCAACTAGCCTAAAAAACTCTCCACATTAAGAAGATTAAAAATTAATCTCTGTCTTGCCTCAGTCTCTCTGGCATTACATTTCCTTTTCCAAAAAGGAGAGGAAAGCTTCTGTACCTGTCTAAGAATAAATATTCAATGAATGAAGTTTCCCATTTAAATAACAATGGTTGGAGCTGCAATAATACCCAAAGTATAAAAAGCTAATAGTTTGATCAATTAAAAAGGAACCAAAAATCATTGATTTAATGATTTCCATAGGAAAATACATTCTAATTCTCAAACAACAATGCAAACCTCACAATTTAAAACCTGTTTATGCTTGGACTTATAATCCTGCTAGATAACTATTCAACCTTATTTTGCATGTTGTCTCTTGAATTTATTAGACTGTGAGCTCCTTAGGAGTAAGGATCCTTGAAGGTATGCGACAGGATAGAGATAGGTGAGACAGTTAGGAGGCCCAATGAAAAGAGCACTGAATCTAGAGTCAAGAAGATCTAAGATTATATCTGGCCTTAGATACTCATTAACTGTGGTTCTCTGGCCAAGTCACTTAATCTTTGTTTGCCCTAATTCACTGGAAAAGGAAATGGAAAACCACCCCAGTATCTTTGTCCTAAAAAACCCTCATGGACAATATGGTAAATGGGGTCATGAGGAGTCTGACCTGACTGAACAATAACAACAAAAGAGATAGGTGATTTATTTTTACTTTTCCTTGTATACCTATTGTTTAATATTGTGCCTGATATATAGTAGGTGTTAATAAATGCTAATCGACTATCTATATGCCCATCATTAACTTTTTTGGATTCCATGAGCCTATAGGTCCCAGAAATACCCCAAAGGCTATTTATCCTAATTTCCCTCTGAAGAATAATTACAATGTGGTTTAAAGTATTAAAATGTTAAGGGTATGAAATGCAATCACAGAGAAGCAGATAATGCTTACTTTAGAAAAAAAAATATAACTATTTGTCTGTCTTTTTTTTTTTTAAATAAGTAAAGTAATAAATAGGTCCTATACCAAGCCCTTTTTGGTCATTGTTTGGGTCCTGATTGACTCATATTAAATGTAAATAGCAGTCATTTCTACTTTGGCCAGAAACTCTGAGGGTCTTCCCTTCCCAGATTATTTATTTGTTTAACTATTTGGGCAGGGGGAGGAATAGCTGAAAGAGGAAATTCTTTGCCTCAATTGATAACTAACCTTAGTCACTGAATTGCTGTGGCCTCAGTCAAACAGATTCATTGAAATTCTTAGCTTAGGTCTTCCCTTCCCAGATTATTTATTTGTTTAGCTATTTGGGCAGGGGGAGGAATAGCTGAAAGAGGAAATTCTTTGCCTCAATTGATAACTAACCTTAGTCACTGAATTGCTGTGGCCTCAGTCAAACAGATTCATTGAAATTCTTAGCTTAAAAAAGCCAAGGTTCCCATTTCATCCAGGACCATCTCCAGTTATCCTGATCTATATTTTGTCACTGGACCCAGATGGCTCTAGAGGGGAAAGTGAGGCAGGTGACCTTGTCCAGCCCTCCTTCACTTAAATCCAATTCACTTCCATGTCATTTCATCACCTCCCTGATAATCATGGTCCTCTTCAATAACAAAGGACAAATAACAGCAACAACAACCTGTTTTATTTTCTTACCTTACTTCTTTTGAGATCCAGCCTAATCAAGAAATAATTGAATTAAACAAACAAAAATTTATTATGTTTATATGGTGTTTTAGAGTGGGGGGGGGAACCTTCAGCACACTGGCCATACATGGTCCATGAAATCATTTGCATAATCAACCTCAAGCAATAATAGGTAGAAACAACCTCCATTGCTTGAGTTCTATATTTTGATAATTTTGTATAACTTGGAAATGATATAAATATCCAAATGATTGTTGACAGAAAAAAAGTTTTCCACTCTTGTTATAGACCTAAAATAATTTATCTCCTTCCTGGTTACATGTATTTGAATTCTTACTTCTAAATTTAAATTATGTAAAATGTATTAGCTTCCATAGGTAAATTAAGAGTGTAATTGACCAAGTAGATATTTGTAATTCAAATAATCATATAACTGGATCTGGAAGAGACCAAAGTGACCATCTAATTCATTCCCCACTTTAAAGATAAAAAAACTGAGACTGACCATCTCAGTTTAATTGACTTCTCCAACATCACAAAATAATTATCAAAATTCATCAGTTTGTATCACTCCAGAGTCAGTGTCCTTTCCACTCTACTATGCTGCTTGCTAAGTTTTCACCATATATATATGTATACCCCAAATCCAAGGACATAAGTATCTTCATAAATAAAATACAGGTACACTGAAGTGAAAGAAAATGAAATGGCATCAAATGAAAAACACTGCCAATACCCGCCAAAGAAAGAACAATTCACATTTATATACCCATGTGTTTTTCTATGAGATAGATGGTAAAAGCTTTCATCCCCATTTTACAGATAAATAAACTGAACTTTAGGGGAATTAAATGACATCTAAATTACACAAAATGCGGTAAAAACAAATACTCAAAAAACCAAATTTTCTGATTACAATACTCTTTGCACTATTCCTCATTGTTTCTGCCTCAAAAGTGTGCCTGTACTCATTCAAAAACCTAGGAACAATATTTCACACAACACTTAGTTTTTCAGTTCACTTTCATATCTGTTCTATCAGTGAATCCTTATCATTTCTTTATGTAATAAATTACTATGATGTCCGTTTTACAAGTAAAGAATTTGAGAGGCACAGAGAAAATAACTGAATTGTTCAATATGATACAACAACTTCATGAAAGAACAGGGACTAGAAAGAATGTTTCTTGGATTAGGGCTTTAAATGCTTTCTATAGGAGCTCATTGCCCCTCAAAATGAGATATGAAAGTCTAACACAACAACCATTAATCAAATGTTTCCTATCATCAGTCTATTAATAAAGACAACAAAGAAATTTAGCCTTGTCATAGTGGATGGAGAGCTGAGCTTAGATTCAGAAGTAATGATAATAATAACAAGAAGTATTATAATTAAAATTATATTGACTTTTATATCACACTTTAAGGTTTGTAGATAATTTTACACTTATTTCATTTAATCTTCACAATTCTGAGGTAGAAAGAAAAGGTAGACAGAAAGATAGATAATAAGATAGATAGAACAATTAATAAGCATGTACCATTAATGTGCCAAGGTTTATGCTAAGTGCTGAAGATACATGTACAAACAAACATGATAATCCCTGCCCTCAAGGAGTTTATATTCTAATAGTGGAAAATAACACCCAAAAAAGCATGGGAAGTACATGTGGCAGCATAATGTGGAGATAGCTTGGAAGTAGCATAGAGGTTTGGATTCCAGGTAAGTCAAAGATCATCTCTCAGAACCAGAGGATGCAGGGATCAAGTTCAATGCCATTGAGGAAAGGGGGATGAGAATGACGACTACAGAATTAATTGACTTTATGGTAATGAGATGCCCAAGATGTCTACATTTTATGAATGAAGAATATGAGATTGGAAGTTTAAGTAACTTACTGAGAGTCACATATATTTTAAATATCTACAGCAGGTTTCAAACTCAGGTATTCATGACCCAAAACCAAGCACTCTATATATTATATAACTTAGATTTGCATCATACAGATTTTCCCTCCTCTAACATACACTGGCTGTGTGTCCCTGGAGACAACACTCAAAATCTTAGTCACACATGAAAACTTCCAAAAGACTTAAAATGCAAAACAAATAATGATCTGTATATGGTAGAGGGAGCTTCTTCATGGAGAGTGCTCTGAAATATCAGGTTAAACTCTCAAATAAAATGACAAAGTAAATCTGAGAACAAGGCAGATTGTAACATTTCTTAAGTATTATTTCTTAAGTATTAAACTTTAAAATATCCATGTTAACAGTCTCAGGGAAAATGCATTCCGATAGGTTTTGTAGTACTTTTAGGATATGTGGTGGCATCAGTGGAACTCTTTGACTTCACAACTGCCAAATATTGACAAGGAAAGAAAGACTGATTTTTAAATGAGAGAAGGATTATAAGATATGTAGGGAAGATGAATAAGAAGTGTTATCTAATGAATCTGCATCTGATACCCATATTTCAGAACTATTATTTTCAGTTTAAGGTTCCTCTTTAAAAGAACTTTGAAAGTTGTATTTAATGTATCAATATGCTAATAAATTCCTTTTAAGATTATTTCATTGCATTTACCAACCTGGCAACTATTGGTCAAATTTGCAGTGACTTTTTTTGGAAGAGGATCCCAAACAAATACAGGCTTTTGAATTTTTCTGGTTAAAAAAAAAAAAGCTGTAAAAAGCATTAAAAGATTCTACTGACAGGCAGCTACTTTGCAATAATAAAGTCTGTTTTCAATAGAGACAACTCAGGGTTTGCTTTATTACTTGTGATTCTGTGTTTTTCTGTCAAGATAGAATTGTATAATTAGAAATGAAAGGGGCCTTGCAAGCCATCTCATTACAAATCATCATTCAATAAATAAGAGAAGTGATACAGAAATTAAGATAGAAAGTAGTATGCAGGATTTGAACCCATGTCTCTAACTCTAAATCCCTTACTCTTTTCATTGTATCAAACTGTCTTCCCAACTTTTTTTTAATTATCCTATTGAGATTGGGATTGGTTAATAGTTAAGGAACTTTTGGCTCTTTGCATCACTGATTAATTGATACTATTATCTGACTTAAACTTGTGTTGCTAATATTTCTTCCTACATAATATTTTAAAATGCTTATAGGAGTTCAGGTTGCAGGAGACTTTAGACAGTAAAGGAAATTAGCTGAGGTCATATTACATGTAAATAGTAGAATTAGGATTTAAACCACGTCTTTTCATTCCAGGGCCAGTGCTGTGTGTTTTTTTCCTAGTCCACCATACTGTTATCCTAAATGCTACAAATTTCTAAAACATCAAATCACTTTTTTCATTTATTTATCATTTATTATCACTATTTGTTCAAGCTAATGCTTTATAACTATCACTGATAAATGCTTGTAAACCATATCTTAAATAGGATAGGAACATTTTTGTGGTGATTTAATATTTACTGAAGACAATTCTCCTAGGGCTTAAGCCATTTTATGTAGATACAACAGGGAAAAACAGCTTGGTTTAGAACTTGAGGACAGGAGGGATCTACAGGAAGTTTGATGCAATCAATCAGCCAGTTAAAACTGCAGGGAGCTATCCAATGTATCAGTGCTGATCCTATGATCATGAGGGAGCTTAATGATTATATATAGG
Organism: Myrmecobius fasciatus; assembly: GCA_023553655.1. Taxonomy (NCBI): domain Eukaryota; kingdom Metazoa; phylum Chordata; class Mammalia; order Dasyuromorphia; family Myrmecobiidae; genus Myrmecobius; species Myrmecobius fasciatus. Next base: position 44,364 of record JAJPUD010007030.1, read on the forward strand.
AAGTTGGGAACAAAATTTAAAGCATTGTACTGAGAGCAGTGTAGCTTCACTGATCTAAAATTCATAGGCATCTCCCTTCTGAATATCTGTGAATTGTGCTTCTAAATTTACCCCTTTGAAAAGTGTTCGACTATGACTGATGTTTGTATGCCTGTATGAGAGAAGATGAGAAAGAAAGAGAGACAGAGATAGAGACACAGAGACACAGAGAGAAACAGATAACCAGAGATAGAGACAGAGACAGACAGAAACAGAAAGGGAGAGTATGTATCCAAGTATCTTTTACCTTTGCCTCTGAATCTGGATATAGCCACAGAATGGGTGGGATTTGGGATGTGTTTATGCATTAGGTATAATTGAACATTTATATTTGATCAAGTAGTCTGAGACTTCCTAATCCATTAAGAGCATGTTTAGTCAATGCTAATGATGTAGATGCAATATCAGCAAGAAAATGAAGGTAAATAATCCTGTGAATAATCTCATTAGAGTTTATACAAATGATATAAAGCCTGATAAAGAAGACTGTGATATTGTCTTTGAACCCTTTGGTACATCAAATTAACTCTCATGGTCTCCATTTCTTCAGCTATAAAAATGAGAGCATTGAATTAGATGGTTCCTAGGGTCACTTCCAACTCTTAATCTAAAAGACTATTATCTATAATACAAATGTGGCAATTGCAGAAAACAGCTAGGAAAAGGTGATATAGAGAGTTGTTTTTTTGTAGGAATAAAGAGACACAGTAGCACTGTTAGAGTCCTATCTCATCATATTCTAAGCCCTAGATCTACCACTTTCTACCTGTGTGACTTGGAGCAAACTATTTAAGAATTCTTGACCTCATTTTTATTATTTGTAAAATGAGAAAGTCACACTACATTAGATGATTTAAGCAGTTATTGACAAAGTAGGTAGAGAATTGTTCTAAGTCAGAAAGACCTAAGTTCAAATTTGCCCTCAGATACTTTACCAGTTGTGTTCCTGGCAAATCACCTCTGTTAAGATCAATTTCTTCAACTATAAAAGAAGGATAATAATAGTCTTTACCTCTCAGGTTTGCTATAAGGATCAAATAAAATATTTGTAAACTGTTTAGAAAAGTACCTGGCACATAATAGGTTTACATGTTATCTCATTCCAAACAAAATAGACCTGTAAAGTAAGTGGTATTATTTTCATTGTGCAGATAAGGAAATTGAATCTGAACATAAGTTAAGTGATCATACAACTACTAAGTGTCTCTAGCAGAAGTTAAACTCAGATTTTCATAATTCTGCATCCAAATCTATTACCATTATATCCACTAGCTGATATAGTGGTTACAGATGTTTCTAGGATCCTGGGACCCTCAGGAAAATGTATCAGTAATATTGTAAATAAACAAAATAACTAACTACCAACAAAAATGATAATAGCTAGCCTTTATATAGTGCTTTATGGTTTACAAAAATTTATAAAACATATCTTAGTCACTATCACCTCAGAGAGATCCTACAAGGAAAACATATAGGAACATTATTGGTAAATTTCAAAATTCCCAGATCAAAGAGAAAATTTTACAAAAACAAAACAAAACAAATAATTCAAACATGTTGGGGCTATGATTAGAATTGCACAGGATTTATCAGCAGCTACAATAAATGCATGTAGCATTTATACTGTGTAGATAATATAGAAGGTGTATACATTAATGGGAAAGGGATAAACAATGGAGGGTACCTGTGGCATAAGAAAAGATGAGGTACATAAAGTTTAGATTAATGGGACTAAGATAAGGTATGTAGATTAATGGGAAAGGAATAAAGATAAAAGGAAAAGGTGGGGAGAGAAGATAAGGGAAGGATCTACTGGTGGGAGGAAATTAAGTAATAGCAAGGCAACTTAAGGAATAAAACTAAAGTAAAAGAGTTAGCAGGGATAGGAAATGAGATATACACAAACACAATAACAAGGATCAGTAGTGGAATTTATTAGAAAAAAAAGTAGGGCTTGTAATCATTGATCTCAAAGTCAAATTTAAAGATTCAATCAAGAAAAATCTATATTAAATGTCAATTATATTAATATAATTTTAGATGGATGTTTATGTATATGTAAATGCAAATATAGATATATATATATGTATGTGTATGTAGGTATATGTATGTGTATATAGACATATTTATGTGTGTGTGGACAGAGAGAGAGAGAGAGTGTGTATGTTTGTGAACATAAACCTTCTCATACTTTACTATAGCCTGCTTAGGGAAGGGATGAAAAGGGGAAATTAATACAGTAAAATGTATGCAACAGAGAACAAAAAAATAACATACAGGGAAGCAAAGAAAGTCACAGATATAATGCCTTCTATTATTACATATGTTTTCCTGAAATGGGAATTTATTTGTACTTAAATTCTCCCTGATATTTTTCTGGGCACATGAGAAGTTTTTGTTTTTGTTTTTTCTTTTTGTCTCTTTCTTTTTCCATTTTGTTTTTTTTTTCTTATTTTGTACATTAAAATAAATACACTTAAACACACACACACACACATATATATATATATATATATATATATATATATATATATATATATATATATATATATATACACGTGATCCTTATAATACTACTGAAAAGTATTCCCATTTTACAAATAACTAAACTGAGGCAAACAGAAGGTGACTGATTTGCTCAGTGTCACAAAAGTAATAAATGCCTGAGAAAAATTCGAACTTAGGTTTCTCCTGATTCCAGTTAAATAGTTAACTGTGCTAATAGTTAATAATGCTCAATTTAAAGAACCAATTAACTTTGCTTTATGGCAAAATTGATAATCTAAAAACTATTGTTCTTGTTCAGAGCGTTTGAGTTCTTTGGGTAAAACCTGGACCTGGGAGTTTTTAAAGTATTTTGCAATTGTTTTTCAGTCATATCTGACTCTTCATGGCCTTATCTGGGGTATTTTTTTTTTTATTTTTGCAAAAATACTGAAGTAGTTTGCCATTTCCTTCTTCAGATAGCTTGTCCAGGGTTACAATGCTTGTTCCTTTCTGAAATCAGATTTGAACCCCAGAAAATGAGTCTTCCTGACTCTAAGTCTAGAATTCTAGACCTAGAGGTCTAGAATTCCACCCATTGCACCACCAGACTACCCAATACACATTAAAGTATAATCCTTAGTTATGGTTCTTAAAGTTCTCAGAGCCATTAAAACTCTTAAATTTTGAGCCAGAAGAGAATTGAAGTATTTTTGAGGTTGACTTTCGGCTTAGTTCAGTACAGAGAAACAGATGAGAGAGAGAGAGGGAGAGAGAGAGAGAGAGAGAGAGAGAGAGAGAGAGAGAGAGAGAGAGACCGAGACCGAGACCAAACCACTCACGTGGAAATCTTTCATTTTGAAAAACAGTTCAATATATTTTGCTCATCCCAGGATTGATCATGGAGTGACCTGTCGCTATTTTTTAATTCTACTTGGATTTCTTTTTCAAGGTCAGTAATGCCATCCATCCATCAATAAGGATTCATTTCACATATACTATGTCCTCAACTTTCTGGTAGATTTCAACTGAAAATTGCAACCATAACACAAAATTTGGATATTATTCAAAGGGAACTTAACACCTATCTGGATTAAGAAGACTTACACATATGAAATGATCAGTGATGTTTATAATAATATGCTACTAAATACATAATCATTAACTAACTTAAACTGCCCTAGGAGTTCCAGGAAGGGGTGTAGTGAAATAAAACATTTGACTTAAAATTTAATATAAAAGGCATTTTAGAAATCAATTAATATTTTATTAGATGGAATGGAAGGAGGTGTATATGTGAAATAAGGGGAATAGCATGAGATAAGAGAATTTGCATCGAAAAAAGAAACATCTTGGTAATGTCATTGTGATGTATTAAGAAATAGAAGTAAAACTGAACAGAAGTGGGGAAGGATAGGTTTAGGATAGCAAAGTAAAGGAATTTGGAGTTGATGAAAATAGGCAAATATTTCCCCATTCAGTTCACAAAGAGGAGTTTACATATGGTTGATCTTTGAGGTTCCTCCCAGATCTTGACCCATTATCTTATGATTTTACATATGGTTCAGACTTTAGATGACACTTTCAATTTGCAGGTCAACTTAGCAAAATAAGATGACAAATTCAATGGCAATAATAAAACACTTAAAAGTAAAATAAAAATTTATCTTCAATCCTATGTGACTTCCCTCCATTTCCACAATCATAATGATAGTGAGAGGAAAGTCAAAAGTCTATCATAGTTGGCAAACAAACAAATGTAAATTAGAGAACAGAAGTAGATAGGGAAGTTGTGAATTTTCTGTGGCTTTTGGTATATTTATAACTGTGGAGTGTTAATAAAATTGTCTCCAATGTGCTAAAAGTGGAAATAGATACTGATGAAAATTAAAATGGTATGAACTATTGGATCAAGTATTCAGAAGAAATCCATGTTAGAGACAACATGATTTTGAGGAGATTGAGGAAAATCTTCAAGATTTATGGAGGGGAGAATATTAAATAAGTATTAAAAATAAAGGGAACATCAAAAACTTGAATAAGTATCAGACTGTGTCTAATTTTTTACATCTACAAAATATTTATGATAGTGATCTCTATACACTTTGGTAACATACTCAATGAAAATATGAGGAGACTTTTGCAAACTATTCTTTGGCAGACCACATTTTTACAGTTATAAATAGACTAAAAGTAACAGGAAATTGAAGACCACTATATCTACTTCTGTTCTCTACTTTAGATTTATTCGTTTGCTAAGTATTACAGACATGATTAGGCAGAACAAACTGCAGTTTTAACATATTTTGCAACAATATATTTCTAGAGAACCAATTAAATATACAAGTTTCCTTGATCCAGAAATAGCAATAAATTTGATAATTCTCTTACTTTTAATTTCTAGCAAGATATAAAAGATGCCATTGCCTGTAAAATGTATTTGCCACTGCTATGGAATGTATTCTACACAGAGTCCAAATGAAAAATGGATTCTTTATAGATGGCAAGGCTCTGCAAATATTCAATTGTAGATGATATTTTTTGAACAAAGACCCAAAAGATGGAAGATCTTGCTAAATGAAATTGGTAACCACTCAAAAGAGTTCTACCTAGACATCCAAGAAGGAAAAGCCAAATGATGATGAATGCTGATTTTCTAGATTACTGTTCAAATGACAACACACTTGAATGCATGGGCTTTGATGTGGTACATTGGCAACTAGGTAGATAATGGATAAAATACTAAACCTAAAATCATGAAGTTCTGGATTCAAATCAAGCTTCAGACACATAAGGATCAAATGAATCAAGGCTTGAAAAGACCTCTATAAGTCTTGAAGTACAATAAAAATTATTTTTAAACAATGAACTATGGTCTCAGTTAAGTAGGACAAATAGAGCAGACTGGATATCAAATGTGAACTCATTCAGTGTTTTAAATAACCTCAAGGTTCTCATTAGGAGTGAAATATAACCCATTTTGAATACCAACTTTCTCCTTATAATTCCATATGCCTAAAAGCATGAGGGCCATCAAAAGAAAAAGAAAGAGATATGTGGCAGTGTAGTTGCTATATGATGCCTAATTGAATTTTACACATAAGATGGCATTAAAATATCCTGTTGCAAGAATGAGTGATAACAGAAAGATAATCCTGAAGCATAGAATGTTAAAAAACCCAGAGGAAGGAGCAGAGTAATTTGAATGGAAGACATGATAAGAAGTAGAAAAGAATCACTCAGGAAAAGACTCTCTAGATGGGTTGCAATTGTAATTCCTATTCGAAGAAATACTAATATCTGTATGATTCTAGTACCATTGAAGTATTAAAATATTTAAGTATAGACTGGGGGAAGATGAAAGGAATTATGGGACACAGTTAGAATAGACAATGTAAGGGGAATGGCACATGAAAATGCATGGCACCTCAAAACGTTAAATCATAGGATGAGCATTACAAAAAGATTTTTCTTGATTAGAGTAGAAAGTCTATATCAGAGACAAATAAGTTGGTGGAAAGCAAAATTGAGGATTTGACATAAGAAATCTCAGGTTTGTACACAGAAATGTATAGTGTGTGTGGAACAATAGGTAGGCAAAAGAGCTCAATTCAACAAGAGCATTCAAAGAACTACGTTCAGATCCTAGCATTTCTTCCTATTAGTTGTGTGAAATTGGGCATGTTTCACCTCTCTGAGACCTAGTTCTTCATATTAAGACCCTAATGGATATTTAAGTCTTCATTAAATTAGGAAGCCAAACTAGATTCTTTCTAGCTCTAAATTTATAACCTTATCTTCTTTTTAAAGTTTGTTTTAGCAGCTATACATAGAATGGATATGCAAATGAAGAGACTGAAGGCAGATAATCTAGCCAATAGATTGTTGTAGCAATGTAGTTATTCCATAAAGCTAAAAGGAGATAAGAGAAGGGGAAATACTGTTAACAGAAAGGAATCAGTAGTTTCAAAATAAATTAGTAGACCAGGCTGGCTACCAGATTACAAAAATGATGACAATGACAACAATAACAATGCTGTCTACTACTACTACTACTACTACTACTACTACTACTACTACTACTACT
>JAJPUD010007030.1:50983-61241 GCA_023553655.1 Myrmecobius fasciatus
CTACTACTACTACTACTACTACTACTACTACTACTACTACTACTACTATTTCCACTACTACTACTACTACTACTACTACTACTACTACTACTACTACTATCTGATATTTACATATTATATATCTAGGTAGCTAGCTAGCTATTTATCTGTCTGTCCATCTACCTATATGAAAATGTATCAAGAACATATACTCAGTGTAGAATTTAGGCAATCATGAGACTGATCAAATTGTTATATGCCAACTTAATTTTTAATTAACTTGAGTGAACACTCATTCATAGCTATGATACATAGAGAAGATTAGCAAAACAGCAAAGAGAGATTAACAAAAAAGTCAAATGATCACCAACACCATGACAACTATCCATTCATATCATGATAAATCTGAACCCAACACTTTTGTGATCAGTCTTATTTCTAGCTTAGTCCCCTAAGACATCATCCTGTGAAGAAACCCTTATTGAAGCACATGATGGCAATTACTCCTGTTTGTACTGTAGACATAGTCACTTAAGACTTAAAAAAGAAAATTCTTTCTCCTAAAATCATTGTAATTGTCAAATAGATTAACATCAGAAAATGACATCATTTTTATCAGTAGAAATAACATTTTAGATGAGGCATTTACACAGTGATTCAAGGCACTTCCAAAAAAACCTGGGATGGAAAGTGTCATCTGAATCAAGTGAAAACTATGGAGACTGTGAATGCGGATTGAAACATAGTATGTTCATCCTTTTTGTTTGTTGGTTTGTGTGCCTTTTCCCCTTTGGGCTTTATTTTTCTTGCAAAACATGACAAATATGGAAATATATTTAAAGGGCTTTTATTTTTAATCTATTTAATCTATTAATGTATCTATATTTATTCTTTTATTTTTAATCCATATCTATCTATATTTATATTATATAATGTATATTATATTATATAATTTTATATTAATCTATATCATATTGTTTACTGTCTTCGGGAGGAGGGTTGGAAAGGAAAGAGAAAAAAAAAAGGAAGACAAAGTCTTACCAAAATGAATGTTGAAAATTATTTTTACATGTATTTGAAAAAAATAATAAAATCCTATAGAGGAAAAAGAAGAAAGAAAAAGGAGACATTAGCATTTGCTTTTCTGCATCACCCTAAAGATGTAGGATTTTTCCATTTCTTCCTTATAGATGAAAGCTGTCATATGTGTTGCCTCTTTCAGTGAAATGTGAGGTCCTTGAAAGTAAAAACTTTCTTACTTTTCTGCATTTATCCCCAAAGCTTAGCATGATGCTTTGCAGAGAGTAAGCACTTAATATACTTTTCATACATTTTCCATTCATTCATGCCAAGCTAAACAATGGCAGCTTTTCTCAAAAATTGGCAGTAAAGCTATCCATTCATAAACCTTTTACATTGACAAGGCAGTTGACATCCCTAAATGAATTCACTATAAATCAAGAGTTTTTAAACAAGTTTTTAATGCTTAAAAATACTTTGATAGCTCCATCTGAATACAATTTTTCCAATTATAATTCCATGTATTTTATTTTTTATATTTAAATGTTACTTTCAGAAGTTCCATTGGGTTAATAAACTATCAAGCAGTCCATGAAACTTAAAAAAAGTTATAAATGCCTGCTGCACATGCACCATCTACATTAATTCTTCTCATACAAGTTTTGTTCTCTTTGCACTTTTCAGAATTCCCTGCCAAAAGATTTACTAACTACAGTGTGCTCTTACTACATATTTAAATATCTTAGAAGATAGACATCTATTATGTGACTTTAGAGTAGTACTTATTTTATCCATATATAATTATATTTTATTGTTCATGTCTTCATGAGCAAATATTTTTAGAAATGAAGTGTTATTCTTATTTTGTCCTAGGCAGTTATTTAGAGTTATTTATTACCTCTATTAAGTTATTTTAATATATGTTTTTATATTATAACATATTTCATATATGTAATTTTAGAGTTATTTAGCGGTATTTAGAGGTAGCATATTTGAAAATTCTTTCTCTCTTTTTTAATAGAAAGAGTGCCTCCATGTGGAAAATATTTTCACAAATTTTGGTTGGTTGAAAAAAAGTTTGTAATAAAAATACAACTCTTGCATTTGCCTCCATCATACTTGATAGTTTATATATATATATATTTTTTTTTCTAGAAGGGACCACAGAAGTCATCTATAGAGACAAGAGGTGTCAAATACAAAGCAGGCCCCATTACTGTCTATAATACTTCCTAATTCAGTCAAACTAGATAAAAATGTAATTGATAAGTTGTTAATGAAATAAACAAATATTCAATAGGACATAGATGAGATCAATATGTAATTTTCTCAGTCAAAAAAAGTAAGGATGCTTACATATGGTTTAGCACCCTCATTTTTATTTGAGTTTAATACCACTGATCTAGTCCATCTCCTAACTCTACAAATGAGTAATTTAAAATTCAACGTAAGTTAGTATGTTCCAAAGGTCATTTGAATAGTAAGTAACCAAATTGAGAATTAAACCAAATTCTCAGTTAATATCTACTTCCTTCTCTGAACAGCCAAAGTCATAGTCAAATATTTTTAAGGATCTACTACATATCAAACACTGTGCTGACTATTGGATTTACAAAGAAAGGCAAGAAAAAAAGACAGTCCTTGATCTCTATGTGCTCACATAACAATCTCATCATTACTAACAAATAAAGCATGGTACTAGCCTCTGATTAATCACTAAAGAAAATGTGTCCTGATGACAAAATAAGTGAAGCCCCATATGATGTTGGGGATACCTTCTCTAATGTTCTATGTTTCTTCTTCCCTTCTCTTGTCCATCTCAACAAATTTTAAGGTCCTTCCTGTGGAAGAAATAAGATGAAGGCCACCATCAAGTAAATATAGGATTTGAAAAGGAGATGGATAAAGCTTGTAGCATTATGTGAGGAATACCAACTAAACAACCCAAATCACAGAAACTTAAAAAAAAAAAAGAAAACCTTAAACATGTGGGATAGGTACTATCTGCACAGGCTTCCTAGAAGGATATGAAAAAAATCATAATGATCAGAAGGCATATATAATTTCAGTTTATACAAGTGAAAGCGATATCCACATTGGTGACATAGAAGATCCATTGAAATATTAAAGTCTATACAACCAAACATCCAATTCCAACATAAATAAGAGCCAATATTCAATTAGTATAATGATGTTAATAATTAGCATTCATATGTACTTTGATGTTTGCAAAATGATTTTTAATTATTATCTCATGTGATCCTTACAACAATATTGAAAAATAGCTTCTTTTATTACCTTACAGTTTATACATGAGAAAGTTGAAGCAGTCTGAAATTAGTGGATTTGCTCACTAGGGCTAGGTTTTGTGCTCTGGTGTTCTTAATTCCATTCTCAACAACTTCTTATCCACTGTATAACTTAACTCTCAAATACACACACTCATACACACACACACACACACATGCATACATATTCAGAGTTATTCAGTCATTTCTGACTCAAATTACCCCATTTATATGCATGTGTATCTATGTTCATATGCACGTGCTTAGATCTATTGCACACATATGTGGGTATGTATGTCTAAGAAAACATCAACATCTACATAACAAATGTGAATACACATATACACATATATATTTTTGCACCCATAAGTAATTTAGACAGTACAAAAGTTCATAATTGCTTGGTCTTCTCATGCTTTCTCCTTTCCTTATACTTAAAAACAGATGTTGTTATTACTTTTGTATTCTAAATATATCAATTGATCCCAAAACCATACCTGAGAATACCTTTATAGATCCCAACAATTTAATTCTGTCTCCTATACTGCTGGAAGTGATTAGATTCTCCTTCATCTCTTTGCTGATAAATTCTCTATGACCTGAGAACAGGTAATGCAAATACTATTTGATTTTTTTAAAACTTGAGTATATTCTTGATAGTATCATAATCTTATTTTAAACATTTAAACATACTTCCCATGGGATAGAATCTGGAAGAGGCAATTGAGAGCAAGTTGGATTCTGATTCCCCCATCATGATCAGTCAGAAGCATATCATGTGATTGAAAGTGCAAACAGTACTTAAAAGAGGGACCAGAGATATAGAGTCATTAGTCAGGTCTCAATGAATGCAAGATAGGGGTGAGAAAGGAAAAGATTTAAGATGAAAGCAAGTTTGTTACTTATAGATTGGTGAAGCTCTACTTGAAAACCAGTTTCTTTGTTCAAATATAATTTGATGGCTATGCCTATGCAACCAAAACGAAGAATCCAACTGTCTGAAGAATCTGAGGGTATTTATCTATTAATTATTTTGCTGAATAACCAAAATCAGTGTGTCATCTCCATCCCTGAAGTTCTTTATCAATATATTAAATACATGAACATCCCATATCTACACCTTGTCCATAGACTGAAAGAGTTGCAGAGATCAACCTAGAATAGTCTATCTATGGTATAGTCTATGTATAGGTTCTGCTAATCAAACAAAGCACATTTACTGAATTTTATTAAGAGCACTAGGCTCCACAAAATACTTAGATTATGTTCAATATTCTGTTCAGACAAGGGAAATTGACTTGTTGAAGTGAATGTTCTCAGCCTAATGAGATTGAATTACAAGTTGAGGTATGCATAGTAAAACCATAACAGGTAATGAAAAATAAGTTGGAGGAAGACAAAGAACCCTACTCAATTATTACACGTGTGTATATGTATATACATATGTATGTATATATTTATATGTGTGTGCGGTGTGTGCATAAATATATTTATGTGTTTGCTTCCTTAGTACTTAATAGTATAAAAGGATATCATTGTGCCATTAACAAAAGGTAATGTAGTCTTCCATAAAGTTTTTGCTTAAGATAACAAAGTCTAAACTGCCCTTCTTTCCCCAATCACTAAGACCTTGTCTATTCTAAGGGAAGACATTAACAAGATTATTTTTATTCTTGTTATTACATGGTAATTTGTGCAAAGACTAGTTCTCTTCCATTTCCACAATTATATATACAGATAATATGGAAAGTCTCATATTAATTTTTACCATTGAAATAAGGCACTGAGTTTCAGTTAATGAGATTAGATTAGAGACTTTATTTACATCTCCCAAGTTGAATAAAATTCTTTGAAGGAAGAAAACTTTTTAAAGTCATCCTAAAACTGATTAACAGGACACTAAATATTGAATATGTTTTAGAAACAATTCTCTGGGGAAAGCTTCCAAGCTCAGGTTCTACAATAAATCTTTCTGAAAGCACAGGTTATACTAGTTCTGCTCATTAACCATAAAATCTCTTCTGTTATAATTAAGGTAGGGATTCACTTAGGATTCTTTTCCAAAAAAAATAGTCAGAATTTCATTAACCAAAAATTTTATGAATCCTAAAATTAACCATTCTTCATTATACTCTGAATGATTTTAGAGCTAATTAAATGTTATTTGGATTAATATACTCATCTATAATTTTCTTTTAAAATTATTATACTGTTAATAAAATGCACTAAATTACAAGTCTAACCCCTAAATAAGCTTCCTTTTTAATACAAAAACATAATGAATTTTGAACTCAATTAAGATACTGCTTTTCATACACCAAACGTGGTTATGCTGCCATCTAGTGGTTATCAAGCAATATGAGCACTCATTCTAATTTTAAGTACTTTAAAGATTTTCTTCCTACATGTGTGTTTGTTCCAATTTATCATCATGCTATGAAAATGACCTCACTTCCTTTAAATTTATACTAGTTTCATAAAATTATGACAGACAATACCAAGTTGGAAATGCATCATGTGTATTCAGTCTAGCTAAATTTGAATAGTCTTATCATCACCAAAAAAGTGACCAATAAGTGATTTATTTGGTTCTAGTGATCTATGAAAATTACTCATAGAATCATAGTCAGAGAGATGGAAGAGATCTCTGAGTCCAAAAACATAATTTTACATATTAAAAACATGAGACACATGGAAGTTTAGTTCTTTGTCTCTCATATATACAGTAGACATTAGAGATAGGATTTGAATTCATTTCCTCTAATTCAATCTGCCACTATGTTATCAAGCCCAGAAAGTTTATCACAGACATGAGTAAAAGGAGATCTTATATGAGTGAATCATGGATTATTTCAAGAAGGATAAGTTATAGAAAAAATGTGGCGATGCTATGTCATCTGTGATGTATAGTTCTCAGTCATCTAAAGAGACTGACAATGTAAGCAGTCAGCTAGTATTTCTCAAAAATTTTATTGATAATGTTCTTCACTGAAAAGATTAAAAAGAAACTTAAAGATTTTTAAAAAATAATTCGGGGGGAGGGTATGCAGCTATATACTGCTGTGGATAGAGAATTAACCCTGAAGTCAGGAGGACCTGAGTTCAAATCTAGTCTCAGACAGTTAATGCTTCCCAGCTGTGTAACCCTGGCAAGTCACTTAACTCCAATTGCTATATAAAAACAAAATAAAAAGTAATTCTGTCTCTTCTAGCCACATGCTGCATTATATATATATATATATATATATATATATATATATATATATATGTATACACATATACATATTTAAATAAACACTTTCCCACTCTTCTTACATTTTCTGCACTAGAAATAAATCTTTTCCATTATTAATAGAATGATCTGGATGTCTCTATTTGACCTTATGCTATTTAGCATCTTGATCAATCATTTGAAATACAAGCATAAATGATGTCCTTATCAAAATTTCAGGTGTCATAAAAACAGGACAGGTAATACACTAGATGTCACAATAAATATCCAAAAAGAACTTATCAGGTTAAAATGATAGAAGAAATCAAATTTGATGAATTTTACTGTATGTGTGAGGTATCAGAGCTGGCTTAAAAAGAAATTAGTTCAGAATGAAGTAGGTGTGGCTAAACAATAATTTACATGAAAAAAGACCTGGAAGTTTAGAAGATTCCAATGACAAAGAATCAATAAAGTGGCAGGGAAATCCAAAGAACTAATTTACTATAATTACTGGAATAGAGGGAGACTTGCAGAACAAGGTGAATCAGGCCTTGGGACAGAATAAATCTAAAATGCCATGTTTGGTTCTGAATAAAATATTTTGACCAGCATATTGACAAATTGTTTCAAAATTAGAGAAGTTAAAAAAAATGATTGCAAGGAAAAGATGTTTAGTATGGAAGACAGAGAATTTAGGAATGAAGTAAAAGGTGTTTTCAAGTATTTAAAATATTATCATGTGAAAGATAGTGTAGATCTTTCCTTGGACCAAGAAGGCTATTTGGAGGAATGTGTGAAAATTTCACATAGTTAAGTTTGTATTTGATTTGAAAAAAAAAAGTATAATAATTACACATGTCTAAAAGTGGAATCAGATTTCTTGCTAAGTAGTGGATTGTTTTCTTAGAGGGGAGAGATTAGGTAATTAATGTCAAGGATTTTATAAAGGTGATTCCTTTTTCACTTATAGGTTGAAACAAATAACTTCTGAGAGCTCTTTCAACTCTGATTTTTTTTTTAATTGCTTTGCTGAGAGAAATATATTACATCCATTTCTGCTGGTCTCCTAACAAATGTTTCTCTGAACCTTTCTATTAAATTATAAATCAACAGGTTGTAGAATATATGCAAAGGTGGCACAAAAATTAAATAAAAGTTGTAAGAAAGCCAGAATTGGAGGGAAGAGAGAAAGAGAGAGATAAAGACAGAGAAATAGAGAGAAGAGAGAAAAAGACTAGAGAATTTGTGTGTGTGTGTCTGTGTGTCTCTGTGTCTGTGTATCTGTGTATTATGGTAAAGCCTTATCCATTGTCTTCCTTTTATTTCTAATTCTGTCTCCTTTTCCTGAACTAGCTAGCATAAGGAATTGAATTGTTGTGATGCCCAGAAAAATAAAGAATAGGAAAAAATTCCCCCAAAAATGATCCCTAATCATATAGTTGGATTTTTTTCTTTTCTTTTGTTTTTCTTTTTTAATTCCAATACTATTTTATTTTTCTAATTAAATGTAAACATAGTTTTCAACATTACTTTTTGTAAGATTTTGAGTTCCAATTTTTTTTCTCTTTCTTATCTCCCCTTTCCCCAAGAAAGCAAGCAATCTGATATGTTATAAGGTACAATCATGTTAAACATAGTTCCATATTAAGTCATGCTGTGAAAGAAAAACCAGAACAAAAGGGAAAAATTATGAGAAAAAAGCAAATAAAACAATAAAAAGGTGAAAACAGTATGATTCGATTTGCATTTGGTCTCCCTAATTCTCTTTCTGGATAAAGATGGCATTTTCTATATCAAGTCTATTGAAATTATCTTAGATTACTATTGCTGAGAACTAAGTCTATCATAGCTGATCACAAAATCTCACTGTTACTGTGTACACTGTTCTCCTGGTTCTGCTTGCTTCATTTAGCATCAGTTCATATATGCCTTTTCAGATTTTTCCTGCTCATCTTTGTTATAGAATAATATTCATTTACATTCATATACCACAACTCATTCAGTCATTCCACAATTGGCAGGCATCCACTCAATTTCCAATTCTTTGCCACCACAAAAAGAGCTGCTACAAATATTTTTGCACATATGGATCTTTTCCCCTCTTGTATAATATCCTGAGGATACATATCCAGTAAGGACTCTACTGGATCGAAGATTATGCACCGTTTTATAGTTCTTTGATCATAGTTCCAAATTGTGTATTCTGAAATTCATAGTCTTACCATACTTCCTTTTCAACACTACTTCTTTATGGAAGAAGGTTAAAGGTTATGTGAGGTATGCTTTCTTTTAACTAATAGGTAACTGGAAAATATATTTGAAATTTGAAGGACTCCTGAATTACAAGTTATAGCACAGCCTTCTTTCAATAACCTTTAAAAAAATCAGATGACCTTGAATCCTAAACAGTTATTTAGCATTATCTATAGCTAGTCACATGAAGAAAGTTTTCTGATAAATTGTGGACCTCAAATAAAAAAAAATGAGAAATATAAAACTATATTTCTCAAAAATTTTAATTGTCACAGTTATGAAAATTCCATTTCTGAAAGTTTTGACTAGAAAGTTAGAAGATGATATTTTTTTTAAAGAACATTACAGGACTCCAAAGGAAGAGCCAAGATGGCAAATTAGAAAAAGCATTTAGCTGAGCTCTTCCAATATTCCTCTTTAAACAATCTTAAAATAATGTCTCAAATAAAAATTCTACAGTGGCAGAGTCAACAAAAGTTCAGAGTGAGAGATTCTTTCAGCCAAAGGTAAATTCAGGAGTTTAGAAAAAGAGATTTGTAGCACATTATTGAAATACCAATAATGGGAATAAGTAGAGGCAGTAAAAGCAGCATTAGTTTCAGGAATTCACAAGTGAGAATTAGTAAGGGGACCAGAAAACTGGATAGAAAGAGATTATAGAAGCATTTTGTGCTAGTAGTAGATTCAGGACTAGGCACTACATGGCAGCTCCATTATGTGTACCTACTTCTCAATTATAATACAATAGTAGAGTGGAACATTTTTAGTCAAGCAGGAGCAGGAACCATTAGGAGAAGTATCACTTTGATCATTTTTGTCACATGGGACCAGAAATCCTGAAGAGCAAAATCACTTCTGGTTCCAGGGGAACAGGGTTCCTGAAAAACAGCATGAATTGCAATTCCAAGAGGACCCCTTCTTAGGTAAGAACCAAAAGACAGACCAGAAGAGCAGAAACCACAACTGTCTCCAAATAGCAGACTACCTTGGAACCACCAAAAATCCCACACCACCAGAACTAGTTTAGAAAACATCAGTGCAAAAAAGCCTGAGCTTGAAACTTCCTTTACCCCATCACCAGGAATAGAACTCAACTTTTATATAAAGTTCAAAATCAGGAAATGTGGTAAGAAAATGAGCAAACAAAAATAAAAAATGAACTGATATTTAAACTTATTATGGTGACACAAAATAAGAAGACAATGAAGTCAAAGTATCTACAATCTAAGCTTCAAAGAAAAAAAATATGAAATAGACACAAGGGAAAAGAAAAGAGCAGGGCAGATCCTCAGAGGAGAATAAAGAAGCAAAAACAAAACAAAAAAAAAAAAACTCCTTACCCCAAAGAAAGATGTCAAATGGTCATCTGTCCCAAAAGAATTCATAGAATAATTCAAAAAAAAAGACTCGAAATCAACTGAGAAATTCCAAGAAAAACAAGATTGTGAAAAGAAAAGAAAAGCAAACAACTGGAAAAGAAGATCCAAAATCTTAAGGAAGAAAA
>JAJPUD010007030.1:71241-102254 GCA_023553655.1 Myrmecobius fasciatus
TTTAAGGGTTCTGATAAAGGTCTCATCTCTAAGATATATAGAGAATTGTCTCACATTTATAAAAATTCAAGCCATTCTCCAATTGATAAATGGTCAAAGGATATGAACAGACAATTTTCAGATGATGAAATTAAAACTATTTATAATCATATGAAAAGGTGCTCCAAATCACTATTGATCAGAGAAATGAAAATTAAGACAACTCTGAGGTACCACTACACACCTATCAGATTGGCTAAAATGACAGGAAAAGATAATGATGAATGTTGGAGGGGATGTGGGAAGACTGGGACACTGATGCATTGTTGGTAGAGCTGTGAACGGATCCAACCATTCTGGAGAGCAATTTGGAGCTATGCTCAAAAAGTTATCAACCTGTGCATACCCTTTGACCCAGCAGTGTTTCTCTTGGGCCTATATCCCAAAGAGATCTTAGAGGAGGGAAGGGGACCCACATGTGCAAGAATGTTTGTGGTAGCCCTTTTTGTAGTGGCTAGAAATTGGAAACTGAAGGGATGCCCATCAATTGGAGAGTGGCTGAATAAATTATGGTATATGAATGTTATGGAATATTATTGCTCTGTAAGAAACGACAAGCAGGACGATTTCAGAGAGTCCTGGAGAGACTTGCATGAACTGATGCTAAGTGAGATGAACAGAACCAGGAGATCGTTGTACACGGCAGCAACAGTACTATAAGAGGATCAGTTCTAATGGACATGACTCTCTTCAGCAATGAAATGCTTCAAACCAATTCCAATTGTTCAGTGAAGAAGGCCATATACACCCAGAGAGAGGGATGTGAAATGTGGACCACAACATAACATTTTCATGTTCTCTATTGAGGCTTGCTTGCATTGTATTTCCTTTATGGGATTATTCTCTCTTATAGATAGGATTTCTCCTGAACAAAAAAATGATGTGTGGCAATAACTATACGTATATTCGATTTAAGTATTCTAACATAATTATCATGTAATGGATATCCTGCTATCTAGGGGAGAGGTGGGGAGTAGGGGGGAAAATTTGTAACAGAAAGCTTTGTAAGGGTTAATGTTTAGGAATTACCCATACGTATGTTTTGCAAATAAAAAGTATTAATAAAAAAAAGAAAAATCCTATCCATCTATGTTGACAGAACAATCTGAATGCAGGTTGAATAATATTTTTTTAAACTTTCTTCTTTTTTCTGTTTTCTTTTGCAAGATGGCTGATATAAATATATGTTTTGCATTACTTCATATGTACAATTGATATCAAATAGCTCTCAAGAAATAGGAAAGTGTGGGAAGAAGGAAATGAATTTGGAACAGTTTTTTTTAAATGAAGGCAATTTTCAATGGGTATTTTAAAAAAATAATGAAATTAATAAAAATATATTTTAAAACGATCCAAAAAATTTAGCCCTCATAATTAGCCCTCACAAATATGTCCCCTTTTCAAAGATGAAAACATTTTTATATAGATTTTTTAAAATATGCCTACCATCCTATTTCAAAGATTTTGCTCTTGTTGCTTTTGTTCAGTCATTTCAGTTGTGTCTTCACAAATCCATTTGAGTTTTTTTTAATGATATTAGAGTGGATTTTTCATTTCTTTCCCCAGTTCGTTTTATACATAAGGAATTGAGGCAAATAAGATCAATTGACTTGCCCAGGGTCACACAATATGACCCTGAAGCCAAAAGTATCTGAGGTCTGCATTCTATTCACTGCATGACCAAGATGCTTCAGCAGCTATAGAGATTCTGTAAGTGAATTATATTTCAAGGAATATACCTCTACAATATATGACTTCCTTAGCATCATTTAAGTCCCAACTAAAATTGTACTTTCTACAGGAAACTTTCCCCAGTTCTTCTTAATTCTAGGGCCTTTCTTCCATTAACCATCTTTTATTTAACAAACACACATACAGAGCTTGTTTTGTAAAGGTCTATTTTCGAGATATTATGAGTTCAGTCACACAATAAAGTGTATTATACAACAAAGTTGAGTCATGAATTTTTTGGTTTTCCAGTGCCTATAAAGTTATATTTGCACTAAATTATAATCTGTTAAGTGTAAAATAGTATCATGTCTAAAAAATCAATTTGCATACCTTACTTAAAAATATTTTATTGCTAAAAAATGCTAATCATCATCTGAGCCATCAGAGAGTCATATATATATATATATATATATATATTTTTTTTTTGCTGGCGGAAGTTCTTCCCTTGATGTTGATGGCTGCTGACTGATCAGGGGTAGTGGTTGCTGAAGTTTGGGATGGCTGTGACAGTTTCTTGAAATAAGAAAACAATGAAGTTTGCCGTATCAATTGACTCATTTGAACACAGAGGCCATTGTAGGGTTAGTAATTTCAATATTGTTGTGTCTCAGGGAGTAGGGAGAGAGTGAGGAAATAGCCCAATTGGTGGAACAATCAATCAGAGCATGGACAACAGATATCTATTTAGTCTATTGTCATATGAATGAGGTTCATGGTTCCCCAAAATTATGATAATATCAAAAATCCCTGATTGCAGACAGCCATAATAGATATAATAATGAAAAAGTTTGAGATATTAAGTGAATAACCAAAATCTGAGAGAGATGATGTGAGGACTTTGGGAAAATTGCCATCAATAGACTAGACTCAATCCAAGGTTACCAAAAACTTTCAATTTGTTAAAAATGTAACATCTGAAAAGCATAACAAAGTGAAGAGCAATAAAATGAGGTGGGACCCTACATATTCATCTGAACACTATTTCTCCCATGTGATTGAAATTTCCTTCAGGACAGAGAGAGTCTTTTGTCTCTTTTGTTTCCCCAGTGTCTAGCATAGTGCCAGGTGCATATCTGGCACTTAATAAATAAATGTTCATTGTTTGGTCAAAATTAGGGGGAGCAATGAATTTATATATTTTATTCAACAAACATGCATTAGGCTCATGCTTTTACTAAGCACTAGGAATACAAAAACAATATAATTCAATCACTTTCTTAAAGGGGTGTATCTAGAACCATTAACAGAGTGGGCAGTAGGCAAGGAAGAGAGAATTATATTCTAGGAAGAGCAATTTGATTGAAGACTCCTGTCTCTGAGTGCTATAACCTTCAGGGCTAGGTCTGAACCTTAGTCATACTTCTAGTCCTATTTTAGAATCTAAGGCTAAATGTATTTTTAATCAAGGGGATTATAATTAGACCTAGGCCAATTAAAATAAAAACATTTAAAATAAAATCAAAGTAATAATTTGATGCTAATGTTCTGGCTATCCTTTAGTTATGGTGTCAGTTATGGTGTCAGGAGAAAAATCCTTTTTATATAATTGAAGTATAGAGCTGCTATTGTAGTCACTTTTTTTGAAGAATTGTCCACATTTAAAAATATGTAAGGTATTACTTATGGCATAGCAGTCAGAATTCAAAGAATATTAAGTGTCAATGGGGAGCTCAGATCTCTATTCAAACACTCATTAAAGAAAGGAAGATATATATTGAGACCTGGAGACAGGGAATGATTTGCTTAAGATAATACAGGTTTTTAATGATAGAGGTAAGAAAATAGAATTAACACTTAGAGCTTTTGAAAATCCTCTTTTTCCTTTTTAACCAAACTATATTTCCTCTCTATGGACAAGACAGGCAAATTTAAAATCCAAGACAATGGAAATAGAATAGAGAGAATTAGGATCTTCTTGAAGCATTGGTCACTTAATATTCTTTCTGTACTATCATTTTTTTTCAAAGGATCAACTGCCCATTTTGAAAGATTCTCATTCTTTTGTGTGAAATTATGAGACAAAGGCAGGAATTCAACACTCTTAATTTTCTTATGTGTATAAATATCTTCTTAGGTCAAATATTTTTTCTGTACTTTTCCTTAGTATTTCCTAATGCTTTGTGCAAATGTAGGGTTTTAGTGGAAATCTTGTTAAGGCAATATTTTATCGAACTCTGTTCAATTGACTGATTTAATAATAGATTTACACACACTTAATAAACAATTCACAGTATGAAATTAGGTGAGATCATTCCAGTTGAAAAATAATCAGACAACCATCATGAAAATAATATCAATTTAGATGTTAAATATTAGATGTTAAAAGAACCTTAAGATTTAAGGTGTTAAAAGGACTTTTTGAAAAGCAAATATGAGATGGTTCCTATAGTCTTTAAAATAGACACAATTGGATGATTTCAGAGAGGTCTGCAAAGACTGGCATGAACTGATGCTGAGCAAAATGAGCAGACCTAGGAGATCATTATACACAGCAACAACAAGACTATATGATGTTCAATTCTGATGGACATGGCTCTCTTCAACAATGAAATGCTTCAAACCAGTTCCAATTGGTCACTGAAGAAGGCCATAGTTACCCAGAAAGAGGGATATGAAATGTGGACCACAACATAATATTTTCATGCTCTCTATTGATGTTTGCTTCCGTTGTGTTTCCTTTCTCAGATTTTTTTTTCTTGTAGACACAAATTTTCTTGCACAGCAAGATAAGTGTGGAAATATGCATATATATGTTCAATTTGTCGAGTATTTTAACATAATTAACATGTAGTGTACTTCTTGCCATCTAGGGGAGGGGTAGATACTAGGGGGGAAAATTTGTAACAGAAAGCTTTGTACGGGTCATTGTTGAAGAATTACCCATACATATGTTTTGCAATTAAAAAGTTTTAATAAAAAATGAATGAATTAATTAAATAATTAGATACAATTAATGATGTACTTACTCTACTCAAACTAGATCATCTTTTTAATATTAGACTTGTAATTAAAGAAACAAATATGTATCACAAGAATAGCAAATCTATAAAACTCAAGAAAACAACATATGAATCATGAGATTTCCTTGTTTAAATATAATAATAATAATGTATATGTAGTGCCTATTATGTGTCACACATTATGCTAAATGTTTTATAATTATTATCACCCTAGCTCCTAAAAACAACCCCTGGAGGTAGCTATTTCCATTACGTTTATTTTATAGATGAGATAATTAAAACTAACAGAAGTTATGTTGGTGCTATTATTATCCCCATTTTACAGATGAGAAAACAAATAGAGGTTAAGTGAGTTGCCCAGAGATGCATAGTAAAAGTCTGAGAACAAATTTTAACTCAGGTTTTCCTGACTCCAGATCAGACTATTCACTGCTCTACCTTAGAAAAGCCATGACAGGTTTTGTAATAGTAATAAGAAGAGCAATAGAAAGGGAGTTTTAAGTGCCATCTAATAATCTGTCAATTAATCAGATTAACTAAATGCCTACTATTTGCCAGGCATTGCACTAGGCTCTGGGGATAAATCTAAGTAAGAACAAACACTTTAAGCTGTATAACTATAAGCAAGTTAACTATCTACCCTTCCTGGACTGTTTTTTTCATCTGTAAAATGAAATTGGATTGGATGAGCTCTAAATTCCTTTCTGCTTTAACTTTTTTGTTTCTATGATTCCATGAATGTCTAAGGTTATTCCAATTCTAAGACTCTGTGAGAACTAAGTATAAGTAGGAATGGAATCTTTTTCTTTCCTCAGACAATTTGGGTTAAGTGACTTGCCCAGAGTCACACAGCTAAGAAGTGTTAAGTGTCTGAGACCAGATTTGAACTCAGGTCCTCCTGACTTCAGGAGGAATGGAATCTTTAAACAGAATTTGGACTGATGTAAGATGTAAGAGACTTCATGGAAGGTGACCTTATTGACTATGTATCTATGGTAGGTAGTACAGGATTGTGTGCTCAATAGTCATTCTACAAATAATTAATAATTATTATCATATAGTGTTTTAATGTTTTCAAAGAGTCTTACACATATTATCTTTTTTTTATCCTCATAACAACCCCACAAAATAGGTTTTATTACAATCCCCATTTAAGAAACTTAGACTGAAAGAAATTAAAGTGATTTGTCTGGGGTCATGCAACTGGTTAGTTAGTGTCTAAGGGATATTTTTGAACCCAGGTCTTCCTGATTCAAAGTCTAGTGCTCCTCCATCTGTGACACCTAGATACATTAGAAAGGCTTCATAGGAGATACTGCATTTATTGAGTAATACTAACTCTATAAACTTAAAGAAGAAGCTCATTACAGAAAAACAATGAGAAATCTGCATCCTTTCCCTAGAGGAGAAACAAAAGGCTCCAGAGATGCTAAGAAAGAACTCTTCAAAATGTCAGTATTCTAAAGAAGTACATAAATGGGACTTTACCTCATGGTATACAGAAGGGTACCATCGTCTTCCAGCCTTAAGAGCTTGTTTGGTGTGGTCATGTTGTGGGCTATGGACTTTTTTCCATTGTGAAAGAATGTGTCTGGAGTCCAAATCTTGCTGGCAAGGAGGTTGTTGAGAGGAAGTCGCTGCATTGGTCCTTTGAAACGAAGTCTTTCGTCTTTCCAACTTTGTCGGAAAAATACATCAATGGTATACTCCTAAGACAAAGAAAGGAAATTAAGGTTATTATCTTTCAATAAATCTCTCCCTTGGAGATATTGTCATTTAACATTTGGATGTAATTGGAGACTTGGTAAGGTCCATGCTCTATAACCTACCATTTCTGTGTCAGACACTGGGCCAAAGCTGGTAACATAGATGTCTGTTCTCACTTGAGTTATTCTCTCTGAAATATAGAGATATGCAACTTAATTTAGTTATTTTCATAAAGATGAACAATTTAACAATGAAGATATAGTTTATTTTCCTATTAATGAATACCTCATCTTCTAATCTATAAGTAGTATAATTTCTTTAAAACTATTGCATTTAGTTTCCAGAAGTAGGTATAAATTAAATTACACTAAAATGTGTACTAGCCTCAGAGTATTTTCTATATTTCAACTCATAAAATGACAATTCCTCAATACATCAAAGATAAGTTATATCATAAGACTAGGGAATTCTTCCATTTATACGATGCTCTCCACAAATTAACATATACATTTTAACGAGATACCTTAAATGTTGAATGGGAAATTGATTTACTGGTTGTATTAGCTAGGGAAAAAAAAGAAGGATTTAAATTTAAGCCACCTTTACTCGAAATCCCATAATTTATCTCTATACCACAAGATAATGCTATTATATCTATAATAAAATGGAAAGTTTCCATTATTTTTGATCCGTAGTATTACATTTCAGGATGCATTCATTATACACTGAGAAATAGGGATAGAATGGATGGCCAATGATAAAACTATTTTAGGTTGGTACTCTCACACAATGAATTGTTACACAGAAAAGAAGATAGAGTATACAAATGCAAGAGAAAAAGAGGCAAAGGAAGTGGCAGACAGATGGAGACAGATATAAACAAAGAAATAGATGGAAAGAGATGAGGAGTTTACATAGACAAAATAAAATAGAAAAAGATGTTTGTATGTGAAAATAAAGTATTCTTCTCATTAACTGCCATTCAAAATAAAGCAGCATTTAAAAAAAAACTAATCAAAATGGAGCAGCTAGATGGCATAGTGGATAGACCACTAATCTTGGGAGTCAGGAGGACCTGAATCCAAATCAGGACTCAGACACTTAACACTTACTAGCTGTGTGACCCTGGGCAAGTCACTTAACCTCAATGACCTCAAATTAAAAAAAAATGAAACTAATCACAAAAGATAGTTTGATGTAATGGAAAGAATATTAGATTTGATGTCAAAAGGTCTGGGACCAAGATATTATTTCCTTACTTACAAATTATGTGATCTTGTCCAGGTCACTTAATATTTCTGAGGCTCAGTTTCTAAATTTGTCTGGTTGAGATAAATATATTTGCCCTGTATATCTCATGTGGATGGTAGCAAAAAAAATAAAATAATGGATATAAAAATGATTTGAAAGATATAGAACTAAATATCAGAATCTTAAATACATTATTTCTTCTCCATCAATCTGCTTCTATGCTTCAACATGCAGATTATAACTCCTTGATAACTCATCAGTCTTTTAGAATAGCTTTGGCCAAAAATTCACCACCACCCCAAGAGTACAAACCTCTCCAAATTCTGACTTTTGGCAATAAACCCATTGCTTATCTAACACAAAGAGCCATTAATCTTGGTAACAAAGCCCCTGAAACTCCAGGATCATCCACCAACCACAATAGACATAGGAACAGAATTACAGTGGAAGTAGATGTGATTTTTGATTTTTTAATAATTGAATTATTCCATAAATAATTGAAGAATGGCATAATCGAAACTAATATAATCAATTTATCAATTAATATTTATTAAGAGAATATTATGTGTCAGATATTGTTCTAAGCTCTGGGGATACAAAAAGTGGAAAAGCATACTCTATCCACAAGAAGCTTGCAATTCAATGGGGGAAGGCAACACACAAATAAATTTATACAAAGCAAGTTATACACAAGAAGATAAGAGATAATTAACAGAGGTAAGGCACTGGAATTAAGGTGGGGGGGGGGCGTAAGGATAAGGGGATTAGCAAAGGCTTCCTGTAGAGGTTGGAATTTTAGTTGACATGAAGTGGCTAGTAGACCAAAAGAGAAAGTGCATTTCAATTGCAGATGTATTAAAAAAAATGTCCAGCACTGAGATGGGGTGTCTTGTTCTTGGAACAGCCAAGAGGCTGATGTCATTGAGTCAAAGAGTATCTGTTGGGGAGTAAGATATAATAAAACAGGAAAAGGAATAGGAAGCTAGATTATGAAGGGCTTTGAATGCCAAACACCATGTTTGATTCTATAGGCAATAGGAAATCAATGGAGTTTTCTCTTGGCAGAAGGGTGCTATATGAATGGACCTGTTTAGGAAAATCACTTTAGTGGAGTGCATTTGGGAGAGACTTGAGTCTTTCAAACTTATCAATAGGCTATTACAATAATACAGAACAAAAGTGAGAAGGACATGCACCAAGTTTGTGGCAGTCAAAAGAGAAAAGGCGGTGTATATGAGAGACATTGAAAAAGTGAAAATAAGAGACCTTGGCAACATATTATATATGGAAGGTGAGAGATTCTGAGAACAGGATGACTCCTAGGGTTGGAAGCCTGAGGAATTGATAGACTGGCATTGCCCTCTATACTAATAGAGAAAGCAGAAGAAGTGAAGATTTTTTAGGAAAAGATGAGTTCTATTTTAGACATATTGAGTTTAAGGAACAGTTAGGTGGCGCAGTGGATAAAGCACCAGCCCTGAAATCAGGAGGACCTGAGTTCCAATCTGGTCTCAGACACTTAACATTCCCTAGCTGTGTGACCCTGGGCAAGTCACTTAACCCCAATTTCCTCAGCAAAAAGACATATTGAGTTTAAGATGTCTACTGGTATATAGTTTGAGATGTCTGGAGATATGAAATTGGAGATATGAAACAGATAATTGTCTCAAAATGTAATTCTTTAATAGTTTTGCATGTTTAAAAATAGTGTGTTTCAAAGGAGGTTCCAAGAATCTTTTGGTTTATCAACTATAATTTAGTATAATTATATTCAATCCTACCCAAGTTTGTATTACTATTGAATCAGCAATAGGACTTTACTATCTTATAGGAAGACTTCACATATTTCTATTACTTCGAATATATTTTGTATTCCTGAAAAATATCTTAAAATATTCTGTGTCATGGAATTAAGAAGAGAATTATCTTATCAATTCATTCCTCTTATTCTTTTTTTTTATTTGTTTGTTTTGCTGAGGCAATTAGGGTTAAGTAACTTGCTCAGGGTCACACAGGAAGTGTTAAGTGTCTGAGACCAAATTTGAACTCAGGTCCTGTCCTCCTGACTTCAGGGCTAGTGCTCTATCCACTGCGCCATCTAGCTTCTTCCAGTCCCCTTACTCTTTTGTTGTTGTTGTTGTTGTTGTTGTTGCTTTTTGCTGAGGCAATTGAGGTTAAGTGACTTGCCCAGGGTCACACAGCTAGGGAATGTTAAGTGTCTGAGACCAGATTTGAACTCAGGTCCTCCTGACTTCAGGGCTGGTGCTCTATCCACTGCGCCACCTAGCTGCCCCGGTCCCCTTACTCTTTACTCAAATCTTATCCATCTTTGATGACACAGTTCTGACCCCATGTCTTTCATATAACTTTCCATTCATCATCATTTACCAAGTACCTATTAGATTAAAAAATACTTTATTACTCTAATGGGCTCTTTCAAATCTATACTCTGGTAGTACTTATAGCCTGGGTATATTACTTACATATTTATTACTATTATTTCTTGATATTGGTATACTGTTAATTCTCATATGTGCATGTCTTATTTCCTCAAATAAATTGCATTCTCCTTGAAAGTTAGAATAATGCTTTAATTTTTATGTATTCTGCACAGGATCTAACATAATACTTTATACACAACACACATGCACACACATTAAGGTATTGCATATATATGTGTGTGTGTGTATATACATATACATGTATATATGTGTGTATCTAAATCATTGATATTATACTCAGAAAGGAAATTCAGTAACCTTTGCAACACTAAATCTTTTATATCAGTGGTTTTATTGGGAATGCTAATTGGAAAGCCTTCCTTCTAATAATTTCATCTCACGCAAGTTCTTGTCTCCTACAATTTCTCTTTTGAGTGTGTGTTTTATAAATTGGCACTGGATATTATTTCAATGAAAAATAAGTACTTTGCAAACCAAAACCAAACCAAACTACATAAAGGGAAATTCAATTACTATCACCTTCTTCTTAGGTTATTGATAAAGTACTTTTCATCATTAATGCTGAATGTTATTAAGGACTATCACAATCTGTCCTGTTCTACAGAGAATATATTTTTTTTCTCTACTGTTTATTCACTTCATAGGAAATTATTTTCTGAGAAAATCTTTGAAAGGATGAGTTTGTAAAATTGATTTGTAAAATATCCTTCCATTCAGAGTTGGCCTAAACTTTTGTTCTTCTTTAAGTTCCCCAGAAAAAGTGATTTTGTTTGGGCAAGTATACTACTGAGGGTCATTTGCTCTCCAAAACCACTAAATTTATTTTAAAACAATTAGGACCTAGGAAATGGAAAGTAAGGAATATGTATCATTGGAACAATATAGTGTATGTCAAGATCACTGGATTCATTGAGTCCTGGCTAAACCATTAATTACCTGCGTGATCTTAGCCTGGTAACTTAACCTTAATGGCCCTCAGTTTCCTAATATGCAATTTTTTAAAGATAATACTTTGCACTGGACATTACATAGCTTGTGAGAATGAAAGGAGTAAACACATATACCAAGAAGTTTGTAACTTGTATAGTAAATGACATTTTCACTTAAGCATATCATTTCCTATTTCTAGTCCAAATATGTCTTATTACATTGTTTTATCCGTTCAATGTAAGGCTGGGAGGTTATTTAAGAATGTAAAAGGAGTTACTCCATAGAGTTCCTTGTGCTCAAGAAGTGTAATTATTGTCCTCCAGTATTCACCTCTCTTCACAAAAGGATCATATACCCACCTCCAAGTCCTGGGCGTAGTCTGTTGTCATATCCATCCAAGAGGCCATCCAGGATCCTCGTAAATATTGTAATATTATCATTGGTCTCATCCTTCACTGAACTTGTTGGCATCTGTGAATAGCTGTTTAAGAAAAGGAATTTTTTTTAAAGGAAGACCCTACTAAAGCTAGAAAATTGATTTCCTATTAGTTTCCTTTCAATTTTCCCAATAATTGAGAAGGTGACATATAATTCCTAATAGTTAAATTCCAAAAAAGGGGGAATAATATATAGAGTGACTTGTTCTATGGAATCTTAGAATCCATACTACTTTAAATAGTAAAACTGAAAGGAGGTCTTGGATTATCTCCCCTTCTATAATCCAATGTTATTTATTAATTTAAGAAGTCTATTCTGATATTTCCTGAAATATTCTTGACAATTTCAAAATGAAGAAAGACTATTTAATTACTAGCTTTCACTGACAGGTAACCACAGAAAAATAACATACAATAAACATTGTTAAAAGTTCTCATGGCCCATGTTGGTTGGATCTCTCAATCTTTTGAGCTATGTCAAACTTTCTGATGTAGTCAGTTTTCCAACTATCATTTTTAAATATTTAATACAGAGATTGAAATACTCACAGTATGATGAAAAAATACATATATGTATATATTCACATATACATATATATAGGTATTCAGAGAGAGCTAAATAGTTTAAGAAAATAATATTTTTAAACTACCACAACATTGAATATTACTGAAATGATTTTAAATGGTTAAATAGAATATGAATAGTCTTGACAATTGAAGAATAGATATTGAAGATCAAGAATTAAGTACTTTTAATACTCAGAATGCTTAATTCTATAGATACTAATGTTTAGTATCTATAGAAAGTAATGTAATGCCCCTGGTATCTCCTCTTTATTCTTTGTGAGACTTAAGGTGTGTGGGGGTTTGCGGGAGAAGTAACAATGGAAGAGAACTTTCTTTGCAAGTCATCACATCATCTTAATGATTTGAAAGGCCCACAAAAGTCTTAAATAAAGACTTCTCCTTATTAAAGGTGAGAAGAAAGATTTTCTCTCTATGATTATGACAATGTTAGGAGTCTCTTTGCTTTTACATTTGTATTTTGTTTTTTTCAAAACAAAATCCCAAATCCTAAATATATCACAACTATAACAACTCTAGTAAATATCAGTGATTCCATCAGGAGGTTTTGAAAAAAAAAATTTTCAGAGATGTCTCTTGCCTTTTAAATTTCAAACTCATTAATTAAGAGACACATCTCATATATCTTAACTTTTTTTTTTCCTTTTTCAAATAGGAAGCACGCATTCTTTTTCTCTTGCTTGTTCTGAGTCATTGTTCAATCTACTGCCAGATGAAGCTGGCAGATAGAGATGTAACTTCACTCCCAGTGTCATGCTGAGTAGTTGTCATGCTATGTTTAACTAACTGCCTATTGACATGAAGAATGTTCCTAACTTCTTGAGAAGGCATAAACTTAGGAATTATTTTCTTTCATTAGCTTTATTGTTTCCCTAATTATTAAGTCCCTAGAGCAGATTAAGTTTTATATGAGGTGATGTTTTTTTTTTCAAGTGCACAGAGATGACTCATGTTGATAGATTGACTCTACATTGTTTTTTTTCTGTTCTGTTTTCCTTTATTTTATTTTTAATTTTCTAGATAAAACTTCAAATTATACCAACTCTTGAAATTTATGGCACCATCTTCTAACAAATACCCTCCTTTTTAAAAATTTAACTTTCTTAGATATGATAGCTTGGTAAAAAGTGTGTGTGTGTGTGTGTGTATGCATGCACTATGTGTGTATACATCACATGTTGTATGTACAACAGGCCCAAGAACCAAGATTCTTAGATATTATGTTTGAGGAAAGATAATAAAATAACAGTAGATAATAAAAGAAAATTCAAACATCTATGAAATAAATTAAGAAGAATTTTTTAAAATATTAAGGTCTGTTCCAAGAACAGAAATAGATTTGGAATTTTTAGGCTAATGGAAAGGCAGGAGAAATCAGAGCTGTCATCATATCTCCTACTTTAATTCATCATCATATTGGTTCATGGCATTTTCATGTATTTTTCATATTTCCAATCCTTTTACTAAGAACAAAAAATAAATTTCTACACATATTTCAACTTAATTTTTCATACATATAAGATTTTTTAAAAAGTGTATTGATTTCCTTCATCCTGTTTCTCCCACCTTATTTTCTATAATGCTTTTCTCTCTTTTAGGTAGTTCTCTTAATTCTAGATGTGTGCATTTCAACATTTTTGTTATTTGGGGAGTGGATCTTTATTCTTAGACTGTCAGCTTTTGTCCTTCCTCATTCTATCTTAATTTTAATAACATAACTTAATATCCTTCTACGTGACCATGTCTTGTCACTTTTTTAACCCTCTCCTCCATGATGGTCTAAAACAAATGATTCCAAAACTCTTTTTCTAATGTATCATTCAGACACTAGGTGGTTCTATATTCATTTACCCCACATTCTGTACTTTTGATATCTATATGCCAGGAATGGTCTTCATCATTTTACATATTTAACAACAAAAACAAAAACAAAAACCTTGTATCACAGGAAGATAAAATGGCTTTTCCAAGATCACATAATTAGTTAGACCAGTGCATGGACCAGAAGCCAGAGTATTTATTTGACTTCTCAGTTTTTGCTTTTTTCCCTGAACTAGCCTACTTTCCGAATTATTCAGATATTTTCATTTTGCAATAGATGATTCAGAGTTATGAGCACTCTCTCATTACAACACAAACTTGGTATACTAAAGCAATGTCATAGTTGCATATTGCCCTGAAATATCCTGAGACACTTGTAGAACTCATTTTATTCAAGATTTAACTTAACTTAGAAAATAACTCAGAGTTTGAGTAAGGAATGTATATTTCGCTATATTAGATTCAAAACATTTAATACTAAAGTTCCTCAAGCCTCTTTTTTAATGGATGAACAAGATTATTTCTGCCACTTTTACTGCATTATTTTTAAAAAGCCATCACATTTCACACAATTCTATATGAAGGAATGCATAGCATCACTTCCCAATGGTTCATTTCTTTTATGCATTTGATGTATATTCCTTCGACTGAGGCAGACTGCAATCACTATCTTTGGCTTAATAGGTTATTTTTAGACCATTTCCCTAGGATAAAAATCTTTACCTGATGGTCAGCCTTCTGGGGATGTGCCATTTGGAGTTTTGCTAGGTTAATGCCTGGACCATAAACAAGGATGCTACTTGGCATCCCACATATTTTCCTTCCAGCTAAGATTAGAACAAAGCTCTACTTCCCAGAATTTCATATTCATATATCTTAGCTTCATATGGCCTGAAAATCTCATCTTGAACTTATGCAATGAACATGTGTATATATGTGAGATAATGTAAGTAACTTTTGCAATGTATAAATGTCTTTATGACAACTACAAAGTTTAAAAGAATTATAGTTTATATTCTTATGGAAGAATCATCAAAGGGAATGATAGAAGGAGGACTGTGGAAATATTAACAGTGTGTAATACAGACTTTCAGATCATCTTAGACCTGCTCGTTTTTCTTTAAAATATGAAAATAGGAAACTAAAGAATATGATTGGTGTTACTGATAAAGATTGAAGATGAACATTCTATAATATACAAAGATGAAACATAAACCCTAAATGGGCTAAATTTTTGATTAGACAGCTAATCTTCCAAACAACAAAATCATAGAACCAAAATGTTTTAAGAAAAAAATGTTTTCCTAATCCCAACCTTCACCACCAGAATGCTAATTTCCTAAATAATTGTTAATCATGAGCCAATCAACAAACTAATAAATTTCAACATTAATTATACACTAAAATGAATATGTGTATATTAATATATGCAAGTATGTATATACTAACTAGTATATATGCAAGTATATATGTAAAATTAGCATATTTATGTATGTCTATACATATATACGTACACAAAAGTATGTTTGTCAAATATGTATTATTTTAGCTACAAAATAAGTGGGTGTTTGGCTTTTGTTGCATTGGATGTATATGTATTTTACATAATACATATATAAACACATAAATTCTTAAATCTTTTGATTCCTATGATTTAGAACCTTTTTCTAATGATTAATAGTCTACTAGTTAAATTGTTCGTCTATCTAAATGAATATTCTAGTCCTATTTAAGAACTCAAAGTACTTGTCCAAAAGGGGGGGGTGGATTAATTTTCCATGGATATTAGGGCTATATCAGAGAAATCTATTCTTGAAATATATATATATATATATTACATACAATATATTTCTTACAGTAAAGACTTATTGAAAGGTAGTTTGGTATAAAAAATGAATGATATTCAGTAAAGATTCCTATTAATTTCATCTCAGCCAATAACTAGCTTTATGGCCATTCCACTATACTGTCATATGCCTCAGTATCCTCCTCTACATGAGGAGGAGAGGGGTGATTCTCTCTGGTTTATAGAGCCTATGTGGAGTAAAGGTTGACAGAACTACATTCATTTTAATTTACAGCTGGAAGAAATCTTAAAAATTCTTGAGTTCAATACTCCTCTTTTACACATGAGAGAGCTAAGATTCACAAATTTTAAATGACTTCTTCAAGATAAAAAAAATATGATCAGTCTCAGAGCCCAATGTAGAACCCAGATGTCACACTTTGCAAGGTAGAAATCATTGAAACATTAAATGTACTATATAAAGTAAGGTAATATTAAATATTACCAACAGTGTGTCTCATATATATATATATATATATTTTTTTTTTCCTTCCTTCCAAACTGTTATTTAAAGTTTGTTATTTAAGCCTTGTATTTAAAACTTCTCTATCTCTGGTAACGGTATACCATCTCCAGATTTTGGAGTCTGTTTTGATTCTTCCTTCTCTTTATCATAAACTACCACATCAAAACAACTGGGAAACCCTATTACTTCTGTACTCACAATATGGCTAGCATTTGTCCTTATCTTTTCATTTATACAGACATCACCCTACTTTAGAACTCAGTTACTCTTTGCTAATTGGGCTTAGTGCCAGCAGTCTCTACCACTCTCCATCCATCCTACACAATATTTCCAAAAGAATTTGCCTAATGCAGAGGGTCTAGGTAGCTCAGTCAATAGAGTACCAGGCCTGAAGTCAGGAAGACTCATCTTCATGAATTCCTTTCAGACACATTAGCTATGTAACCTTCAGCAAATCACTTAACCTTGTTTGCCTAGTTGCCACATGTATAAAATGAACTGGAGAAGGAAATGGAAAACCACTCTAGTATCTTTGCCAACAAAAGCCCCAAATGGAGTCATGAAGAGTCATACATAGTTGAAAAACAACTCAACAACAACAATGTAAAGGGTCATATTTTCTCTTTATTTAAAACCCTCTCTTGGTTTCCAGTTGGCTAAAGAAAATGATACAAACTCCTTAGCCTGGTATTTAAGGGTCATGAGGATCTGTTGCAAACACATCCTTCCATTCTTATTTTACATGAATCCTCTTCATCCAGGCTATATTATACTACAATGAATTATTTGTTTTCTGCTCTCCTGGGATGACTTCAGTATTTCTATGTTCACAAGGTTAATGCACCAAAGAACAACCTCCCTCCTTAGTCCTGCCTGTTAAAATTCTCCTTTTCCTTCAAAATCCAGCTTGAGTATAATCCACTCCAAGAAGTTTGCCTTTTCTGATTCTCTACACTGATTAACTACTTCCTCAGATTTTCCTTGAGCACTATACTTTTATCTCTGGTATTCTATATCATGTTTCTTTTTGTAGATATCGTCCATTCCTGATTAAGCTCTATGTTCTTTAATGAACAGTATTGCAGCTTTTTTTATCTCTATACCTTCAAGATTTAATGTTTCCTCGAATATAATAAAAACTTATGTTAGCTAGATGGTGCAGTGGATAGAGTTCCAGTCCTAGAGTGAGGAGGAACTCTATCCACCGCACCATCTAGCTAACACAAGTTTTTATTCAAGGCAACATTAATATGTAAGCCTTAGTCACTTAACATTATCAGCTGTGTGACTCTGGGCAAATTACTTAACCCCAATTGCCTTAAAAATATAATAGATGGTTGTGAATTAATCTAATATCATATTAATAGATGGTTAATGAAGTATAATAGGAAAAAAGAACACACTAGGATTTGGAGTTTGAGGTCTTTGAAATCTTGACTCTGCCATTTATTACAATAGCTTTACTGACCTTTAGTCATCTCATTTAATAATAATAACAAAAACAATAACAATAACAATAGCATTTATGTATCACTTTAAGGAAAAGTGCTTTACAAGTGGTACCTAATTTTATTTGCACACTAACACTAAGTGGGTACTATTATTAGCTACATTTTACACAGAGTAAAGTGAGATGAAGATGAAATGACTTGCCCACAATCACACCACTTGTAAGAGTCTGAGGTAGGATTTGAGCTAAGGTACTCCTAACTCTACATTTAGCATTGTTAACTAGGTGCCTCTGTAAATGTCCTCTAAGGTTTCTTCCACTTCTAAATTTCTGCTCCTATGTTGATATTTAAGTCTTGCTACAGATGAGTACTCTAACTTACTGACTTAACTCTAACTTAAGGTGTTTCTTGAATAAAACTAGAGTAAATGTTAAAGTATATATTTCCTTTATTAATTAGGTATAATTTTCAATATATAGTTAGGATCCCAGAAAAATCACAAAGTTCACAATATTTTTGTCCATTTTAGATTTGAAAGAGTTGTTCAGAGGGCAAATTTATAGCTATGAAAGCTTTCTGTGATACTTTCTTTAATTACTTTTCTTAATTTCATCTCATCTGTGCTAAGAAATACTCCCTTTATTGGTCTGAACAACACAAAGTGGGTGTGAAGACCTCTGTGTGAAAAGAATAAGTTTCTCTGGAATGATAAAAATATTATTTTGGGGGAAAGGACATTTTAAAATATCCAGGATGTGGACCCTAAATGTCACACACAAAATTATAACAAATAAAAATGAAAGGAATCTTTCATAAGGCTTCAAGGTGACTTTTCAGACACTCAAAGTAGACACAAATACAAGATTATTGACTAAATCTAGCACAACTTTTTAATGTCATAAGAAGTTAATCACAACCTTCAAATGACACCACGTGTTTCATAAACTATTGTGAATAAGAGAACAATAACTATTGAATTTTGTGAATCATATTTTCTAAAATTTTTTTCAAATGAATATTAAATTTCTAAGTATGATTTTTAACCTGTATAGGAAAAAATACTGTTGACTTTGAATCAATGTTTTTTCTATTTTTAAGGTTTTGGATTCATCAATTTTTTTATGCTAGTCCTCTTTTCTTTGATTCACTTCAGAAACTAGACTTCAGGTGGTGAATCTGTCAAAGTCTCATTTAATGCAATTTCTAGGACTAAGACAGTAAGGGATATCTTAGGTGGGTATGAAACTCTAGACTAATTCTTCAGTGGATTGCATTTGAAGTAAGAGAACATGAGTTCAAATCCCAGCTCTGTATTGATAAGACTGTCAATGTCACTTGACTTATTTAGAATTCATTTATCTCTTCAGTGAAATCTGAAGGTTAGATTAGAGGACCTATATATAAGATGCCTCCTAGTTCTATATCTATGATCCATTGAACATTTTTTTTTAGCTGAACATGTTTGTTGCTGATACAAAGCATAATAATTGGGGAAAAAATCAGATGACTTACCCAAAGTGACTGGCTAAATTCATGGAAATGCAAAAGAGGAAGAGGTTTTTAATCATGACAAAGCTAGAAAACATTCCATTGTCCATTCCCAATAAGAATGATAAGTGAGGTGGTTGAATTTTGGAGGGAAATGCTCTTTTCCACCTTGATCCTTAGGCTGGAATGAATAAAAAGAAAAGAACATATGCCCATGAATGTCTTGGTGATAAACAACTTAGAACCAAACCATACTTGCAAAGATTCATTTTTTAAGTATTCATAAATAAACATTGGGATACAGTTTGGTGTAATTATACAAGTACAGTTTCATACTCACTCGCTCATGACTTTCATTTTCAGAAGGCAATAAAATACAGTACAAAGAAATTATCATAATGCTTTATTTTTCACACTTAAACATAAAATAAAATGCAGAATTATGCTTCTGATTTTTAAACTGTTAATCCAACAATTTAATTTTAACCTCATTTGTTAAAGTAACCTCTTTGTTAAAGTAATAATTATAATATAATTATATATACAATATAAAATATAAAATAATCTAATAAAGATAATAATTATCCAAATGGTGCCCACATTAAATAAATTGTATTTTCTGAGAAAGTGAATTATGCATGTTAGTACCTGATTTTTTTTTCCTTTCAAAAATGTCATTCCCTCTAAGTGTTCAAAGCCAGCTTACTCCTTTTACTGCAAGGTGTCAGGAGAAATTTGGGGGAAAGAGGACAAAGGTCACTTTTTGGAGCATTGAAAGGAACAGGACGGTTATAATATAATAACTGCTTATTAGAAAGGTTGCCACTTTCTTGGATGGCTGCCTCAATGACTAAATAACCTCATAATTATTATATTTTGAAGAAATCTGCCTCTCAGTTCTGCTCTGATCCCTAATTAGCATGTTAAAGAATTGGAGGTTGTAGTTCTCCTCTTTGGTTAAGGACTCAGATCCAGGCAATGTGGTTCTCTTTGTGCTATCCAAATCAACCCACATATACACATACATGCAGCCTGCCTGCTTTCCTTGTACTTTGTTCCTGAGAATTGCAGATGCCAATTCCCCAAAATGAAAGACCACAATAAAGACTTTTAACGAAAATGCTAAAATACTTCCTAGTGTCTATCCCAAGGCAGGTTTAAATGCAGAAGGTCTCCGGAGTCAGAGGTCACCTACAGCCTGCCTTTTCGTCTTTCGATTTCCCTGAAACTGGCATGTAACCAGACATATAACAAACAGGAGAGGGGAGGTGATGAGAAGGAGCAAAAAAGAAGGGGGCTTCTTTCTCTTCCAGCATCCTATGCACTTGGTGCTGAAGGAAAGAGGTAAGGAGCCCCAGGGGGTCTTCAGTTCGCTGTGTAAGCTCTCTCTAGTCGAGAACACCATCCTCGTGTGTGCCAGGGTGTGTGGAGGTGGGAGGGAAGCGGAAGGAGGATTGCGGAGTCGGAGCACTGTATTCACTCCAGCCTTCTCTTTTGGCTAACTCGACCCCTGCTTCTCCCTCCTGGGAGAATTTCTCTGATCTTCAGATAATTTGCCCCACCTTTGGATTCTCCCTTATCCTGCTTTTCTTTTCTCACTTCTCTTCCCGGTTCCCTACCTAGTTCTAGATCTGCCTTTTCCTCGGCATCTCATTGAATTACTCAATGTTATTCTATCCATAGGTTTCCCTCCTTGCAAATCTCGGGTCTCACCAAGGTGCAAAGGGCGGGTAGCCAAAGTATCTGCCAATTGATCCGTGTTTAGCTGCCCCCTCTGAATCTCACTGCAATACACCAAGCTGCACCTAGTCCCAACCTCCCAACCTCAACTCTTAAAAAGCAAGCAAACCAAAAAAGGGAAAACTTACCCAGGTGGCCCTAAGAGAGGGCAAAGGAAGGGAAGGAGGAAGGCTGACAAATTCAATAAACGCATTCTATGGGCTAAACATTGGGAGATGTGCAAAAGATTAATAGGCAATTCTTGGCCATAGCCCTTAGCACGCTAAATACACCTCTACCCTCAGCACTTTAAACATCAAGGGCACTGGAGATGGGGGATGAGGTGGGGAGATCCGGAGGAGAGGAAGCCGAAAAAACATTGATATTTCCAAGATCGACACCCCTTCCTAACACCACTCCTTCCAGCCTTTTCTTGCTCTGCAGCTGCGGTCTCTGGGTTGGGGGAGGTGGGCAACAACTCCTTTGGAAGCGACTCCGCACCATGGTAGCAGTTCCCTATCTTTGTACTCTACATTCAGTGCAGGCTGAGCTATCTCCTGTCCTAATCTTTCTCCCTTCCTTAGGATCCGATTTGCCCCACGGAGTCTGGCTAGGCAAAGTTTACACTCTTCTCGGGCTCTCTCAGGAACAGGGTTCCTTCCTTCTGTCAATCCCCTTCTCTCTCTACCAGATACTGTTTTGCTCCGGGTTCTAGCCACTTCCCAATAGGAAAGGCGACACATTGTTCCCTCTGTCTGGGGTCTGTCTTTCCCTTAACCACAAACACTTCAGCCAGCATTGACCAGGCTTTCCCTTCCTGTCCCAATGGGTCATTTGTTCCCCTGAGAAGATTCAGAACCAGCCCCGCTCCAAACGTGCCCTTTCTTCATCCTCGCCGCCACACTGATCTCTTCCCCATAGGGTCGAATTGTGTTCCACCCCCCGCCCCCTTCCAGTATCTCCCCCACATGGAGCCTCCACCCCCACCCCCTCACCCCGCTTACCAATTGCGCTGGACGCGGTTAAGAGAGGTTAGTAGATGTTCTGCAAATTCCTTTCTCTCCCCTTTCCCGCCCCGGACCCTTTTGCTCCCCAGCCCGAGCTGCCTGGTGCAGATGTCTCAGTTGTCACCAACACATCCTGTATCTCTTGAAGTTCCCACCGCTTCCCCAAGTGGAACGGGATGGAGGGAGGGTAAGCTCACCCGCTCTCTGCCTTGATTCCCAGCGGCTCCCTCCACAGCTCCTCCTTTCAGGATGCACTGCTTCCCTCTTGCAGATCTCTCTCTCTCTCTCTCTCTCTCTCTCTCTCTCTCTCTCTCTCTCTCTCTCTCTCTCTCTCTCTCTCTCTCGTTTTTCTCTCTCTCTCCCTCTCCCAACCCCCCATATACACACACTCTTTTTCTCTTACCTCTCCTAAGCCTCCACATGTCGTCTTCTTAGGCTAGCGTAACGTTTGGATGCAGCTGTATCCCAGCAGAGGCCGCCACACACTCAACAAATGGGCTGGCAGGCCAATACAGTGTATATACAGATGCATATACATAGATATGGATATAGATACACACACACAGAGTATATGCAGTGTATACAGTATATACAGTGTGTATATGTGTGTTTAATATATAGTCAGATCTCTTTATTAAATGAGCCAGGAGTGTCAACAGTAAATCCTCTTTGGGAAAGGTTTATATGCCTCTCTTTAAGTGAACTGGTGGCCTTGAGTTACATTTTTAGCTGTTTTCTAATAATGACAGGTCAGGATATATGGAGGAATGAAGGGAGGGAAATTCATTAGATGTGAACTGAAGCTGTCACCCAGTCAGATACTGCAAAGATCTTACCAGTGGCAGAGACCAGAAGAAGGCCATAGCGACATGACAGGATGTCACCCAAGACTTCTCTAAAATTTAAATTATCTTTTCCCACAGATTCTACGAGCTTCCTAGAGACTTTATTCTTTATCTCTAGGCCTAAGTCAATAAAATACAAGTTGATAAACACTTTTTCTGCTCCTTTAAATAGCAATAACTTCATTAACTGCAAGATAAAGTTGATCTTGAATAAAATACCTAGCAGTTGGTGGTCATTTTATGCAATTAGTGGTTTTCTTATTTTCCTATTTCAAAAACCTGAGATTTCTATGGTAGAAAGAAGCATGTAAGTAACTTTCTCAACAATATTGGGTTTCAGGCACCTAAAGGCTGTTGAGTCATGCTTTTACTGCTAACCTATTCTTAGAATAAATAAGCTATTTAATCACATCTTGCCTCAGTATTCTGAACTATAAAATGGGAATCCTCAATGTCTAGAACATGATGGAGAAAGGGAAGCATACTAAGAATAATGTGATGAAAGTGAATATGGTATGAATATAAAGAATCCTCAAGAAATTGATTTTAAGTATTCCCTTATATGAGCAAAATTTTCAAAATTATGAAAGCAAAAATGGACATACTTTGGCTCTACAAGTACCTGGTAAAAAATGAAAACAGCATGAAAAAACACTCCAAAATTATGCATAATTCTTCAGTATTTTTATATGTTTTGTGAGAATTTTTTTTAATCCATGCTGATATTATAAGTGTAGGTTAAATCTGTTTTCTATCTCATGTTATAGAAATGCAGGAATTTTTGTTTATTTTTACCATTTCACTGTAGAATAATAGCAGATCTCTTATTTTTGATCTAATAATCCATATACTTAAAGCAGAGCGCTTGTCAGTGTCACTACATATTCACATAAAATCCTGTAACACTTCATTACCTTATTAGAAATGCATGCCAAAACTAGAGCATACAAATATGAATGTCTAAAATGCAGTTTGTGCCCTTGTAAGTTTGCATGTATTCACAGCATGCAATAATTAGTATCTATCAATGCCAAATTAGATTAACATGTAACCAATAGTAGCTTTGAAAGCCTCCCAGTTCTAAAATAGGCAAATTGAACAATTGTTACTCTCTACTCC
The DNA here is from genome assembly GCA_023553655.1 of Myrmecobius fasciatus. Lineage (NCBI taxonomy): Eukaryota > Metazoa > Chordata > Mammalia > Dasyuromorphia > Myrmecobiidae > Myrmecobius > Myrmecobius fasciatus. The sequence continues at coordinate 95,106 of JAJPUD010007030.1, forward strand.
TTTTTACATAATTTCAGAAGTGAGTAATGGCAGAGGGACTTTTTAAACCAGGACTTTCCTAAGGAAAACATAGGTCTGAACCAATAATAACAAAAATAATAAATTATAGACCTGAGTGTATGTGCTAAGGACAGTGAATGAAATAATGAATTTTTAAAAAAAGATTTTTAAAGGGTTTAACATGTGTTAAGCACTATTTAATGTAAGTACTGTTAATACAAAAAGCAAGACCACCCTTGCCCCCCAAGAATTTGTATTCTAACAGTTAAAGATAACATATTTAATGAATGTGGCCTAGAAGTTTAGTTTTGGTCAAGAAAACTACAGGGATGTTGAATGTAGTGATAGGGCAATTGGAATAATATTCTCTAAGAGTGGTAATGATTTGACTATTGCTCCCAGAACTGGATTTGGAATGTGTGTGTGTGTGTGTGTGTGTGTGTGTGTGTGTTTGTGTTGGAGTGGGAGGAGGTGGGAGAGATATAGATGCTTTCATGGCATGGTGTGGAGACTGTCAAGGAACAGAAGCATTAAGGTTATGTTGGAATAAAAATGTTGAAATATCATGGATTTTAAAACCAGGCATTCAGAGGAGAGATTCCTAATTAAGAAAAGTGTTTTTTTTTTGATAGCCACAATCATAAAAATAAAGAGAAATACAGGATGTATAATAATATTTATTAATATCAAACCTAAACAACCTCATTTTTCTTAGCACTATGAAGAACATTGACTATGTCAGTCAACAAGCACTTATTAAGTGTATTATATGACAAACACTGTGCTTAGTGCTGGATAAACATAAAACTCCTCATCCTAAGGAATTCACAATCACATGGGAGAAGAAAACATGCAAAAAGTTACTTACAAATAAGATATTTACAGGATAAATTGGAGGTAATCAACGGAGTAAAGACTCTAAGGTGAACTTTAGTTCACTGGAAAAAGTTTCTTGCAGATTCAGTGATCAATAAAGTCTTTTGAGTCTAAATTCTAATATCCTATGATCTATGAAACATTGGTATTTCAGGATTTTGAATTATTATTGGATTGAAAATCAGGTTTAAATACTATTCAAAAGAGTATTGGATTATAAAATAAAAAAACTGGGTTCAAATCTTGGGTATTTTCAATTGCTTCCTATATGAATATATGTGAATATATATGAATATATATATATATGAATATGAATGTCATTTAATATATCCAAATCTGTTTGGTCCTCTATAAAATAAGACTGGATGAATCTAAGGTATTTTGCAATTCTGAATATTGTAAATTAGAGCTTCAGGCAGCTTGGATATTTGCATTGTAAGAATATCAAAACATTTTTTATGTAAATATATCTCCATTTATAGCTTGTAACCAATAGTAGGCAAAAGGATGTAAGAACAAGGGATTTATACTTGCCACAGTGAGAAGGTCTCAAAATAATTCTCAACAAAATTAACTATAAACAGAGACATCAAAGGGCGGGAGAAAAATAAATTCTGAGTTCTGGTTTTGATTATTCTAGTCTTTTTTTTTTACTTACATAAAGCTTTTCTTTGTTTTATGCATTTGTTTTGCCAAAATTTATAAATGAAATTAAATAAAAATGGGTTTTCATTAAGCGAAAAATATTTTTTAACTTTGAAAAAAGTATGCAATCCCAAAATACTGACTTTATGGTTAAAAAAATCATCTCCATAATCCACTTAATATTAATGAATGTAAATACAATTTTGTTGAAGTTATTCCTAAGTTAGATATGATTTTGGCAAATACGTATCTAAATAAATACTAAGAAGACATTTTGCTTGGGAAATCCAATTGAATTTAGCCACTAGACAAACAAGATCTTAGAAAAACTTTCATTTTCTGAAAGTAATTCATAATTATTTATAAAATATTATTGCTTGATAAATATATATATATATAGGACTGCAGAGACAGCTTATTAGTACTATTCTAATTTGTTGTCAACATTTCTCTCTCCCAAAAAAATTTCCCTCTCAAATTCAATGTACAGAAAAGTGTAACAGTGTAACTTTTAAATAATCCATCAGAGGGCATCATAGTTCCATATAACCAAAGCAGTGTAGTTAATTTCCTTATTGAAAAGAATATCACTGTGGGTTTTAAAATAATGAGTTGGAGTTAGAAGCTTGGTGCTGTGGGTGGAGCACTTGCCTCAGAACATCTATTGTTTGTACTCATCAGGAGGTTAGCAGGTTAGTGCCTTTGTGTGTGATTTGGGGAAGGATGCGCAAAACATAAAAAAGTAATTTGTTTTTTGCCAAAAACAAAACTAGCACTTGTTTATCAAGCAGAGTCATTCTAATATAGTCATTCTTAATAATCCAAGGCAGCTGCCATGTTTTTCTCTCCAGGACTCTTGGTCTAGATTTGGATTTTAGGAAAACATATAACTAGAAAAGAAGTTGTCAGGGGAAGATTTATGCAAATTAGAGCTATAGGCAGAAACCTCTCTGTACTTTGGTGTTTCTAACATAATTCAATGAAACCATAAAACTTTGACTTCCTCACTTCTTTACCAATCCTCCCAAATCCTCATCTTACCCCCTCTCTATAAACCCCTCTTGGAATAGTAATCATTAAGTCCAGGAACACATACCTTTATCAGGAATTATGTAATTATTAATAATCAGTTATCATGGACAGAGCAAAGGAAGGGAATAATCCTTCAACAAGTCTCTTTACCATAATACAATGGTTCAAATGTAAATGTTATAATAATTATAACAATTGACATTTATGTAGCACATCACACTTTGCAAAGTATCTTACATAAATTATTTCATTTAATCCTCAAAACAACATTGTGAGGTCAGTGCTATTATTTTCTCCATCTGACAGATATGGAAACTATAGCTCAGAAATGTTAAATGATTCACTTAGGGTCACAATAAAGTAATCAACAAATGTCTATTTTCTAAGTTTACTGTATGCTATGTATGAGGTACTGTGCCAAGCAAAAGGCAATACAATTATAAAAAATGAAATAATGCCTAATCACAAGGAACTTATATTCTATTGGGGAAACAATTACAAATACAAGTATGTACAAAATAAATATAAAGGAGAATAAACATAGATAAATCCAAAGTTTTAAAATATAAAATATTTTGATATGGAAGACCAGCAATTGAGGGAAAGGGATTAAGAATAAATTCATGTAAAATGTCATTCTTCAGTTATATTTTAAATGAAAGACTTCTATGAAGCAAAAATGGGGGGATTGTATTTCAAATATGGGGGAAGTTAGTGCAAAAGCATGGTGATTAAAGATGGATTGCTTTGTTTTTGAGGAACAAAAAGGATGGTGCTGCCTTGAAAAGATGTAGAGAAATTTTAGAGAAAGTAGAATTTGGTAGTAAAAAAAATTTAGTTAATTTTTGGCCATATTAAGTTTGAGATATCTCCAAGAAACAAATTTTAAATGTGTAATAGACAATTAGGGGTTTGAAACTAAAATTCAAGGGAAAAATTGAAATTAGATCTATGGATTAGTGAGTGATCTGCACAGAGAAAATAATTAAACCTTTGATAATCAATAAGATCACCAAGAAAGAATATGGGGAATTATAAGGACACATTCTAACTCCAGGAATATCCACAATTAGAGGATATGAGACAGATGATGAACAAACTAAGATGGAGAAGGTGTAATCAGACAGCATTAAGTATCTGATTATAATTCAAACCTGGAGGTTTTTTTATTCCAATTGTTTAGCCACTTTTAAAAAGACAGAAAAAGAAGGTAGATCTCAAAAGCATACTTGAAGAATATCAATTACATTCAAGTGTATACTCAGATAAGGAAAGCAAAGGACCCTATTGCAATGTATAGCTTCACTATTAGCATTAATTAAGGTAATGTCAAGAACTATACTTTCAATGAAATGGTTCAAAAGTCTCAAAGAATCAATAAATATATTTACAGTTGAAAGGAAAAAGTGGGATTCATGAAAGTTTTCTGGGGAAAAAATGACAACTCCCAATAAGAAATTCTTTCTAGAAGTTTGTAATATATGTTTCATATTATCAAGCTTGAGTATGCTCCTAGCTTCTTTTCCCTTTAGTGTGGTTATTCAGGATTTGTCTATTAATCTATCATTTGTGATTGTTCATTACCAATATTTACCACCTTTGACTACTTGCACGTTTGTTTTTTAATCTCATCATTCTAGCTCCCAAGAGATGGGAGAATTTTTCTTATTTCTCCATTCCCTTAATGGATTCCCTTGTTCACAAAAGGTTTATATTTTTTCAGCAGATAACAATGGTCCTCTTTTGCTACCCTCTGCCAATCATATTACTGTGAGAAGCTAGTGCCATAGTTTTTGACCACATTCTAATATTTCCTTAATTTGGCCTTCCTCTGACAAGTTTTCAATGCAATGTCAAATAAAGCACTCTTTTTTCATCTTATTTCCTTGTTTTACAGTGTACAACATTTTGTTCTCACACAAGTTTACCCAGTGATCAAGAACACACTGACCATCTCATTGTCTAAATGAGTTTCCATCTATAATGTCATATTGATGAAGGGTGGTTCCATAGATATTGGATTACATATTTTAGAGCTTATTGATCCCTAGGTTCATCATAGTGGCATCATAAAACTAGAACTGGAAGACACCTTGCAAAACTAGTCCAACTACCTCATATTGAAGAAATCAGCAGCTTCTACTGGTCTTGATACTTTACAGAATTCCCAGAATTCATCTATCACTCTCTTGCACACACCTTTTTTCTATTCCAGAGTCCCTCTGGAGCCCAATGGGTGGGATTATTCAAATTACAGAAAATTTTATTCAATCTAGAGAAATTGACTGGAGAAAAATTTAAGTACTTGCTTATCATTGTTGTACACAAGTGAAAATAGAATTTTCAATATCCATTATAACATTTACTATTGTTGATGATGCAAGAAAAAGAAAAGTAGGATAAATATTTTTCATTAAATAATGAAAAACACATACAGTAGCATCTAAAATTATATTTTAAACCAAAAGTAAATGTATTTTAAACCAAACCAAAGTTGAACACTGACATGATTAATTACAAAATTCAAGAACAAAATATCATCATTTTACTTAGAAAACTCAATTATCAATTTAGGCCTGAAAGTTATTAAAATTGACTTTAAGGTTATATTATTTTCTTGATGTGGGAATACACTCTATGGTCATGTATTGAAACTTAGTGTTATATCTTTCAGAACTGCTCTAGATGAGCAGTCTTGTGGCTAGTTTTTGATAAGCCTCTCTGAACTTGAGTAGATGGGTCTTTGAGTTATGGATATAGAGATAAAGATATATCTCAAAACTTAAAATCTTTTCAGTTTGGACAGTATAGGTATAGCTACTGAAATCCAAAATTACCTTTATGCATAAGGATGTGTCAGACTTAAGACAGGTCAATAATTAAATTTGATTGTTGTTTAGCCATTTCCAATCATGTCTAATTCTTTATAATCCTTTTTTTGTTTTTTTTCTTGGTTTTCTTGGAAAAGATACTGAAATAGTTTGCTATTTTCTTCTCCAGCTCATCTTATAGACGAGGAAATTGAGACAGTGACTTGCACAGGTTCATATAGCTAATAAGTATCTCAGGTTCGATTTGCACTCAAGTCTTCCTGACTCCAGGTCTGACACTCTATACATTGTTCCACCTGGTTGTCCTAGAGGTACTAGGGAACTGTTAAAGATTTCATAGTAGATGATGGGCATGTTCCACACTTACAACATTAGAATACTATATTAATAGTTGTGGTAGGAATAGGTCAGAGCAGGAGCTAAGAAACCTAAGTTTTAAATTAGAGTTTATCAAATATCTCTACCCACACAAAACAGTTAGATATAACAGTGACATTCAATTCAGGAAGAACAAAGTTTAAATCCAGGCCTTAGATATTTAGTCAGTATAAGAAATCATTTAATTGGATTGCTTCAGTTTTCATTATTTATAAAATAGGGTTATTAATAGAATCTATCTCCTAGGATGATTGCTATGAGAATGATATTAGATTTGTGTAAAGTGCTTTGCAAACCTTAAAGCATCCTGAAGTAGTAGTAGTAGTAGTAGTAGTAGTAGTAGTAGTAGAATTCAGAGGGCTGTTGTAATGATAACAAGAGATGAGGGATATAAAAATGCTTGGAAAACTATAAAGCATTAGATATATATTTACATATTCTTGATTTCAGTCCTTTTTTGATTCTTCATTATTTCATTAAAATGATACTATTTCTCAGTGGTTATCTCAAAAAAAAAGTGAGCTCTGGTAGATTCCACAAAACTGGAAAGACAATAATGATAATATTAATGGCAGCTAATATTTACATAGTCCCTACTAGTACCAGGTACTTTGCTAAGCACCCTACAATATTATCTCATTTGATCCTTACAAAACCTTAGGAGGTAGATGCTTTTATTATTCCCATTTTGCATATGAAGAAACAATCTAACAGAGACAATCCCATGTGGTCACACAGATAGTAAATGCCTGAGGCCAAATTTGTAATATATCTTTCTGACCTGTAGATTCAGTGTTCTAGCCATTATGCCACCCATGATAGGTCTGGTAATAGAATCTTTGTCAGAGATTCTTCCTGGATGTCTTCATAAAGGTGCATAAAAAGTACAAAAGTTGGTCTAATAGATGATTTTTATGATCACAGTGGTACATAGAACCCTCTATGAAAATATGGAGGGACAGTGGATAACACTGAAGGATAGAGTACCTGTACTGATGATGTCATAAATCTTTGGAAAGTACTTCAAAATATGTAATGTATTATTATGGTCATAAAGTGGAAACTAAAATTTAAAGACATTCTTTTTTTAAACATACATATTTCCTTTGTGTAATAATTTGGATATTAAATCACCAAATTACTGTTTAATATAACTGCTGCTAAATTTTCCTGCAGATGACTAGTTTCCAACTAGGAGATATGGAACTAAGTGTTCTTGTTAGGGTTGTATATATCTATTTTTTTCACCAAATGTTATAGTTTTTTATCAATATTCAATTCTAAGAGAACATAAAGCTTCAGTAAAATGAATATATGATCATATTTTCCTTAGAATGAGTAACATTAAAAATATATACATATGCATGCATATGCATGTGTATGTATA
>JAJPUD010007030.1:102264-114977 GCA_023553655.1 Myrmecobius fasciatus
AACATTAAAAATATATACATATGCATGCATATGCATGTGTATGTATATGTTTACATCATTAATTTTGGTCAAATTATTAAGGTGTAGTTGTGATCTATAAAATACAAAATTATTTAAAAGTGTTACTGAATTCATAGTATTTTAATGAGACAGATAAGGTTTTCCTTTGGATAAAATATGGTGTCAAAGACAGGATAGAGATTTTGCTTCTGACTGATATTTACAATGAATGTAGAAGTGTAGCTTAAAATGGCCTTATATCTTTTGTTTACATCCTTTTGGGGGACAAAACTTCATTTGCATTAGAAACCAGAGAACATCATAGCAATTTATAATTATAACACTAATACAAAGAACTATACTCTTACAACAAGAGATAAGAGTTAAAAGAAAAGACAAAATATTGTTCTTAAAGAGAGGGACTTTTTTTTAACTCATAGTACTTGGATATGGTGGTTCTTGTCCTCTGATTTTGCTTAAAGAGCTGTTAGTCTATCCTTCCTATGGAGATAATTTCTAATCACCTAAGCCAAGAAGAAATGAGTTGAAATAGCCAGGAGGTGACCCTAAAGAAATGATGTCCAAAAATTGGTAATGGGAAGCAATAAATAGCAATAATCACAAGACCATAGAATTCAAAAACCCAGTATGGAGCAAAGAAGACCAAAACAGCAAAATAAAAAGAAAAAGATGGGAATACTAGAGCTATGTGTGGGAAGCTACTGGTGTCATTAGAAAACTATGACAACTTGAGTTGAAATATGCCTATATATTTAACTACATAGTCAATCATTCCTATATATATATTAAACTTCAACCTTTATATATGTGCTCCATCCTGAGTAAGTCTTGGCCATAAGTGTTGCCTACAAAAATGCCCTATTTGTATGATCTCACTAGATCACACAAACTTCCTATTCTTTCTGTGTGTGATTGGCATCTTTGTGGAAGGGAATGCCTCAAATTTAGAGTAATAAAAGATTTTCTATTGTTATTTATTGTAATATTTGATTTTATTAAATGATTTTTGCTTTGAACTAAGTGTATCATCTGACTCACTAGTAAATCTATAAACATCAATAGGAAGTTGTAAATTGTGGTCCTTAGTGATACCAAATGGCCTGCTCATTTTGGTTATATTTGTAACAAAACTAATAACAATAACAGTAACATTTTAAAGAAAACAGATCTATAGAAGACTGAACTCAGGATAGCTTTTCTGGGTTCCTACATATCTCAAGAGTGGATGCTCTATATAATAACTGTACCTTTTTATCAACATGAAATTTTTAATAAATAGATATTATCAGCATCACTATTACCATGGGTCTAATTATCATGGACATTTTTTTATATTCTTGATTGAAAAGCTACAGACCATTGTTTTTGACTAGGAGATGTCAAGATATAAAGTGGATTTTCTATTGATTCATGATTTTATTGTCAGACATTTTTCTAATTAAAAATGTATTGTAAAGCTTAAAATGTATTAAAATAAAATATGTATAAAATATGCATAAAATTATATATGTATAATATAAATATAAATAATATAACATAAATATATAATATATGTATAAAATTAAAAATGTATTATCAAGTACAGGAATTTCTTTCCCAAGATGGAAAAGTTAATGTTTAGGCCTGATGACAATACATATTCCGCTGTCCATGGACTAGGCTAGCTTAGTTTACAGAACCTTATCACTAGGGTTGCTGTTTCTGAATTCTATGGAAAGAGATTGTGGGAGGAAAGAAGAGAATTTGATTTGAATAAGGTAAAATTGCCCAGGTGGCTGGAGGGATTCAAACTAGAAAATTGAATCAGAAATAAATTTTAAAAACAGAAAATTGTGAATTTTGAAATCAATTGAAGAAAATTTGAAAAATAAAAACAATATCCAAGAAATTAGTCCAGATTCTATTTTGAGATGGGAAGAGAAAGGCAATCAAGGAATGTTAAAGAGATCATAAAAGGAACAAGCATCATAAATAAGTAAAAAGCATTTTAAGATTGACTATATTCTAAGCATTGTGGTAGATATTGGAGATGAAAGTAAAAAAGAGAGTATCTGACCATAAAGAACTAATATTCTAAATAAATAGAGGAAGAGAGATAGAGAATGGTGGCCAGGGTGTTACTAAGATAAGGAGAGTCTTCAAAGCAACTGGTGATCTTGTTATTTCTACCAATGGTTGTGTTGATTAGATCATTGTTCCCTAACCTGCAGGTGGAAAGGTAGAAAAGGAGAAAGAATGGGATATTCATGGAACTATCATATGAAGATGTCCAGAGAGTAGTATGTTGTGTCCAGTTTAGGCTATATATGGTGAATTTTTAATAGTATTTTATTTTTCCAAATAAAAGCAAAGATAGTTTTCTGCATTCACCTTTGAAAAATCTTGTGTTCCAAATTTTTTTCCCTCTCCCCTTCCCAAGACAGAAAGCATTCTGATATAGATTATGCATGTGCAATTCTTCTAAATATATTTTCAGTATGATGAATTCTCAGTATTAAGTTCAGGGACTAATGAAAGGAAATGAAGCACAGAGTTGGAAATGCAAATTTCATGAAGATGGCTAGGTAAGAATGAGTCTGAATTGGACTATCTATTGCAAATTTTCAGCAACCAGAAGTCTATGGACTTCCAGGGATAATTAGGAAGAACCTTAAATAGAAGACTCATGTAGAAAAAAATGAGAAAGTAGGTAGTGAAGGTAAAAAAGAAAAGGTAGATGGAAATAATGGAGGACAGATCAAAATGATAGAGTGAATTTATGGGTGTGACAAATAGGTAAAACAAATATTCTAAGAGAGAAGTTATCTGCCCTGACTCATATGAAGTATGGCATTAAATACTGAAAGAAATGAAAGATGTGATTATTTGGGGAAAAAATTGAAAACATGAGTTATCATGAGATTGGAGAAGGGAAAAATTTTTTCTTAAAAAAATCAAAGAGAATGATGTCTGGAAGGTATAGACTAGTAAGTCTTTGATTCTTGGTAAAATTCTAGTACAGATTATAGAGATGTTTGGCTGTTTTGTTGCATGAGGAGTGATTAATCACACAGTCATCATGTCTTCAAGAACAGTTCATTCTAGACTAGCCTTTTGTTTTTCTTTAAAACAAGATTACTTGAACTAGTAGATTAGAGAAAGGTCATACCTATAGTTTGTTTAGATCTTAGCAAAACTATCATGAACTATCTTATACTATTATTGTGAAGAATTTTAATATATAGTGCACAAAGTAAATTGTTGTGTGCTGCATAGTGTGACAAAAATACTAAACAAACTTACACTCATAAGTGCTTGCAATCAAATTTTATTATTCTATGTTGTGTAATCATCTACTCAACAATACAAACACCAACCCCTGTATAGGAACAAGTCACTCATTTGAATCCTAGAAGGCCAGTAAAAGAGTCTGATGTCAGTGTTCACAACAAGGCTTCCTTACTGCCTGGTCAAAGGCCATATGTCTCTATCTAACATAGAGTTCTTACAAGTTTTCATCAATCATTACTTCCTTGCACTAAAATAGAGTTGCTAATTTCAAGTTGCAGGGAATACAGACGTTTGTCCGTGACATGACTCAGGCACAAACTAATAACTGATACCTCTGACTAGCTTTCATAATTCTAGGGAGAAATATTAGGTGGTAACATTCAAGTACTGATTGGCTTAATTTGCTTGTCACATAATTTTCTTGTTAAAATTGTCTCCAAAATTTTATATTGGTAGTCTATTCTCTCTGAGGTTTTAGATATATTTATAATTTGCTTATGGCGTCCATATACACAGTTTGCTGAATCAAAATAACCAAGTGTTTATAGTTATATTGTTATCAAAAACAAGTGTCATTAAACAAGCTAATAGCAAAATTGCTTAACCAAAACATCTCAATCACAAAATGGAGGCTTTAAACAAAATGGAGTTGGTTATGCTAAATTAATATACTTAGTATTATTATAGGAAGATGGAGAATTTAAGTAGATGGAGAACTGGTTAAATGACCAGATTCAAAGAGATGTTGATGGTTTCATGTTAATATGACTGGAGTACATATGGATCCTATGGAGTACTCTAAGAATCTATGCTTGGCTCTATGCTATTTAACATTTATCAATGATTTTGATTAAGTTATAAATAGTATACTCATCAAATTGCAGATGATATAAAGGAGCAAGGAATAGCTTACACAATTGAATCAGAATCCAAATATCAGGATCTCTAGCTCAAGAGGACTGTATCTAATAAGATGGAATTAAAAGGAAATATACAGGCAGTTAAATGGATAGGAGACAAGGTCTAGAGTAAGAAGCCCTGATTTCAAATCTAGTTTCAAACATTTAGTAGCTACCTGACCTGGGTAAATTACTTAATCTTTTTTGCCTCCATTTCCTTTTCTGTAAATGGAGAAATGACAAACCACTTTAGTGTCTTTGCTAAGAAATCTCAAATGAAGTTTTTTAAAAAGTCAGAAATTACTGAAATTACTAAACAACAAATATGAAGTCTCACACTTAGTTACCAGAAAAGCAACTTGATAAGTTGTGGAAATATGAATAAGCAATAATTTTCTTTAAGAAAACAAACAAACAAAACTAGGATCTATAGGACTATAATTTCCCTATCAGTAAAGTAATGGAGAGCAAAAAAAGAAGAAGAAGCTTATACAATCTTGGCCATTATTAAGAAAGGGGTAGCTTCCAGGAATAAAGAAATGATAATATAGCTATGCTTTGCCTTGAAAATTCTTATCAAGAGCATTGTATTCTGGGTCCTATGATTTTATATGAATATTAATAAGCTATAAGGCATCCAAAGATTGGTAATTAGAATGGGGAATAAGCTTGAGTCCTTGTCATATGAGGAATCAATGAAGTCATTGACTATATTTAGATTGGAGAAGAGAAAATTCAAGGAGACAAGAGCTATTTTCAATTATTTGAAGGATGGCCATGTGGGTAGGAATTAAGTTTCTGTTTAGATGAAAAGGCACCCATAACAATGGGTAGAAAAAAGCAAATTTATATCTTATGTCTAGAAAAAATTTCCTCAAAATTAGAAATGTCCAGAAATTGAATGGGATGCTACAAGATCATACTCCATCATCATTCATCTTGAGACAAAAGATGGTTGACCACTTCTTGGATAAGTTGGTGGGGATTCTTTTCACAAATGTATTGTACTAGGAATCCCTTTTAAATCTTAAATTCTATGATTCTGATGAATTGATCTGACAAAATTATTCACAAATGCTAGATATTAAGCTTCTAAGGGGGTTGTGATATGTAACTATGAAGAAAGTACCTACAAAGGTGAAATACTAGAGCTGTGAAATAGTATACAAAGGTATACAAAAGCTTTATGTATGCATACACACATATAAATGTGTATTTATGACAATAAAAAATGAAAGTTCTAGCATAGAAATAAAGATTATTATATTCTGCTGGTCTTTTCACTTAAAATTTTAGGCAATGGCTATTAAAATATGCCTCCTTGTCATTTGTATCATATCTTAATTATTTGTTCCAATTAGCAAAGCAATCCACAAATATTTTTAAGCACCTTTTATATGCCAAGCATTGCGCTAAATGCTGGTGATAGAAAGAGAAAGAGTTTACTTTCTAATAGCAAAGATTACATATCCTCATAAAAGTATAAATACAATATATGTATATATCCATATCTAAATATGAAAACACATAAATATATGTAGACATATATGTATGCATATATACTTATATACCAAATTAAGACTTTGAGGAATATGGAATATTTGTGTGTCTGTATACACATATACAACATAAAAATAGAAGTTGACTCAGAAGATAAAAGATAGATAGATAGATATACACACATAGAGAGTGATATATATACATACATAAATATATATATATATATACATATATATATATCCACAAATTCTTAATGCTGTATAAATAATATCATAGAGATATACTAAGACTTTGGGGACACTTTGTAAAAAATAAATATAAGGTAGGTTAAGAAGTAAGTATGCAAGAACTTGGAGTTTGGGAGAAGGGATGTCCGGAATAGCTTAATGTATACAGAAGGTGATACTTGAGCTAAATCTTTTAGGAAACTAGGGATTCTAAGATGATGAGTTTAGAATAAAGTATATTCCAGACACAGAAATAAGATATGAATTTTACAAAACAGAAAGAAAGCTAGTTGGGTTAAAGAATGGTAAGATAAAAAGAGGTTAAATATTAAAGGCCTTTAATGCTAAACAGAAAATTTTAAATTTCATCCTGAGGGTAACTGAGCAAGAAGGAGATGAGACATGACATGATCAGACATGTATTTTAAGAAAATCACTTTGGTGACTATGTGGAAGATAAATCAGAATGAGGAAACCTTTGAAGGAGAGAATATAACGGTTGTTACACTAATCTATTTGAGATGTGACTAGAACCTGAACTAGTGATATGTCTGAATAAAGAGGAGGAAATACTTTAAATATTATTATAGAAATAGGAATAAAATATTTGATAACAGACTTTATGTGTAGGGTGAGTGACAGCAAGGAATCAAGGATAACAGATTTTTGAGTCTCGATGACTTGAAAGATGACTGTGTCTTTCACAGTAATAGGAAAATTTAGAAGATTATTGAGTTTGGGGGCCAGGAAATTAGTTCTATTCTATATATGCTGTGTTTGAATTTTTAATTCAATATCCATTGTGAATATCCAAAATATCCAATAAATATCCCAGTGAAAATTACTAATAGTTTATGATTGGAGATTGGAGTTTTGAAAGTGAACCAAGGCTAGATAGATAAATTTGAGAGTCATCTGAATAAAGAAAGTAATTGAACCTATGGGAGCAGATGATATCTGCAAGAAAAACTAGAGAAAAATAATTGTATAGAGAAAAGAGGATTTGAGAAAGATAATAAATATTACACTTAAAGTTAATAAGAATGAAATAGATCATGAATAAGCTAAGGAGTGTAAAAATGAATTTTCATAAAGGAAGGAAAGAAATCAGGATAAAGCAAAGTCTTGAAAACTCAAAGAATTAAAAAGACTCAGGAGAAGTTAAACAATAAATGTAATCAAATAGAATGAGAATTGAGACCAGACAGTTTGATGCAGCAGTTAGGAGATTGTTGATAACTTTGAAGAGAGAACATTTGGTTGTGTAATGAGGTTGAAAGTCAAACTTTAGAAAGTGAAGAAGAGAGAGAGGAGGAAATGATGGCATCTATTATAGATGTTTAGAAGGAGTTTCCCTGATAAAGGACTGAAAGATGTAGAAAAAATAGTTAGAAAATATGGGAGAGGGGGAGGCTAGATGGTGCAGAAAATACAAGCTTACAAGCTTATGACCCTGGGAAAGTCACTTAATCTTGTTTGCCTCAATTTCCTCATCTGTAAAATGAGCTAGAGAAGGAAACAACAAACCACACCAGTATTTCTGCCAAGAAAATCCCAAATTGGGTATTGAAGAGTCAGTCACAACCAAAATAACTGAATAACAAAGAAAGGATGGTAGATTCTGGTGAAAGGCCTTTGTGTGTGTGTGTGTGTGTGTGTGTGTGTGTGTGTGTGTATGTGTGTGTGTCTGTGTTTATAGACAGCAGTAATGGAACCATTAGATCAGGAGACAAATGTGTTTATTTATCTGTCCTGCTTAAATTGGATTTATTTTGAACTTTACATAATTTATGTTTCTAAATTGGAAAATTAAAAGCAAGTTTTACCATGTAAATGTTGTTAATAGATTCATGAAAATGAGCTAGACTGTAACTCACTTCTTATAATCATTTCTTGTTCCTTAAATATGCTTAGTCATAAGAAAGTTGAGATAGTATCAATAAAATTTTATGCAGTTCCTAAATGGGAGTGTGGAGAGAGAAAGGGGGAGGGAGAAGAAGAGAGAGGAAGAAGGAGAGGGAGAGGATTCAGATCTCACACAGGGGAATGATTCCTTGAAGTCTTAGGAATGGTCAGCTTCTTCCTGGAGTCTTTCTTCTTGGTTTTGAAGAGAAGTTGAAATCCACCACATATTCTATGATATGGTAAGCTAAAAGCACTCAAAAATCTGAAAGACCTAAAACTCTCCCTTCTCAACAGTTTCATCTTATCCCTTTGTCAGGGGCAGGACATAAATTTCTACCAATAAGGAAAGAGTTTGATACCATTGAGTTTTAGTGCTTATATTACACTTGTTTTTATTAACTTGGCTGGGGGAGGGGAATTAAAATAGGTAGTGATTGGAAATAAATGTAATTGATAAACACACACTCGTGCATGTGAGCGCACACATACACACACACACACACATACACATACACACACACACACACACACACACACACACACACATATATATATATATATATATATATATATATATATATATATATAATATTAGCAAATAAGGCATCATGGTATTCTGGGATTTTATTATTTGAAGTGATGCTATTTTATGGAAGTCAGATAAGGAAGAATATTCAGAGAAAAGTGGTTTGGGATGTCATGAAAAAAATAGTTGAAGTCAAAGAGGAAGCTTAACTGAATCTAATTCAAAAAGGAGCTGTTGCCTTAGTTAGCTGAAGTAGTTTATTAAGACCTAAAGTTCAGGGTTTGATTGTATGCTTCACATATGCACCATTACTTTGTAACTCAATACAAATATCAGGATAATGATCTTCTGAAGAGGAACAAATTGTTTTAAGTCTTCTTTAAAATAATATAGATAACTATATATACACATATGTATATCTATATATAGATAGATATATATAGATATATATCAAAACCATCTGGTACTGGCTAAGAAATATAGTGGATCAGTGGAATAGGTTAGGTTCACAGGACAAAATACTCGATGACAATAGTAATCTAGTGTTTGATATACCCAAAGACCCCAGTTTTGGGGATTAAAAACTCACTATTTGACAAAAACTGCTGGGAAAATTGGAAACTAATATGGAAGAAACTAGGCATTGACCCACATCTAACACCATATACCAAGATAAGGTTGAAATGGATTCATGATCTAGACATAAAGAATGATATTATAAACAAATTAGAACAATATAGAATGGTCTACCTCTCAGACCTGTGGAGGGGGAAGGAATTTGTGACCAAAGAAGAACGAGAGATCATCATTAATCACAAAATAGATAAGTTTGATTATATCAACTTAAAAAGGTTTTGTACAAACAAAATTAATGCAGACAAGATTGGAAGGGTAGCAGTAAACTGGGAAAATATTTTTACATACAAAGGTTCAGATAAAGGCCTCATTTCTAAAATATATAGAGAATTGACTCAAATATATAAGAATTCAAGCCATTCTCCAATTGATAAATGGTCAAAAGGTATGAACGGACAATTTTCAGATGAAGAAATTGAAACTATTTCTGGTCACATGAAAAGGTGCTCCAAGTCACTATTGATCAGAGAAATGCAAATTAAGACAACTCTGAGATACCACTACACACTTGTCAGATTGACTAAAATGACAGGAAATGATAATGATAACTGTTGGAGGAGATGTGGGAAAACTGGGACACTGATACATTGTTGGTGGAACTCTGAACGGATCCAACCATTCTGGAGAGCAATTTGGAACTATGCTCAAAAAGTTATCAAACTGTGCATACCCTTTGACCCAGCAGTGTTTCTGCTGGGCCTATATCCCAAAGAGATTTTAAAGGAGGGAAAGGGACCCACATGTGTAAAAATGTTTGTGGCAGCCCTTTTTGTACTGGCAAGAAACTGGAAATTGAAAGGATACCCATCAATAGGAGAATGGCTGAATAAATTATGGTATATGAATGTTATGGAATATTATTGTTCTGTAAGAAACAACCAGCAGGATGATTTTAGAGAGGCCTGGAGAGACTTGCATGAACTGATGCTGAGTGAAATCAGCAGAACCAGGAGAAAAATTATACACAGCAACAAGACTATATGATGATCAATTCTGATGGACATGGTTCTCTTCAACAATGATGTGATTCAAACCAGTTCCTATTGTTCAGCGATGAAGATAGTCATATACATCCAGAGAGAGGACTGTGGGAACTGAGTACAGACCACAACACAGCATTTTAACGATTTCTGTGAATATTTCCATGCATTTTGTTTTCCTTCTTAGGTTGTTTTTTTCTTCTTCTCTTTCTAGATCTGATGCTTCTTGTGCAGTAAGATAATTGTATAGATATGTATACATGTATTGGATTTGTCATATAATTTATCATATTTAGCATGTATCAGATTACCTGTCATGTAGGGGTGGGGGTGGGGGGAAGGAGGGAAAAAGCTTGGGGAAAAAAGTTTTTGCAAAGGTCAATGTAGAAAAATCACTCATATGTTTTGTAAATAAAAAGCTTTTAATAAAAAAATAAATAAACTAAACGTGAGAAGAGACAAAATAAAGAGGAAAATAAAAAAGAAGAAAAAAAAACCTTGATCATAAAAAGCTACTATGATAACAGAGAAGACCAAAATACCAACTCTCATGAGGAAATCTCAAAGAGTGATATGAATTGGTTTTTTTTGTTTGTTTATTTTGTTTTTGTTTTTGTCACTTTTAATGCAATATTTATTTCAATGATTAATTTGGCATGTTTCTTAAAAAGCATTTTAAAATGAAAGCTCTCTTGATTACTTTCTTCTTCACAAGTGGTCATTCTATTGAATTATTTATTTTTATCAAAGAAACATGTTGCTTTGCTTCATTTCTTTGCTTCAGAAAACGTTATAAACAAAATCTCAGGGTGGATTTTTAGAACATTAGGATGGAATAAACAATTTTTTTATTTCCTGGAAATTTTGAGTAATTTTCCCCCAGAATAATACATGTTTTTTGTTGTGGTTGTTGTTTTTTATTAAAGCTTTTTATTTTTATAACATATGTATGGGTAGTTCCCCAGCATTCATCTTTACAAAGCTTTCCATTACAAATTTTACCCCCAGTCCCCTCCCCTCCCCTAGATGACAGGAAGTCCACTACATGTTAATAATGTTGAAATACTTGACAAGTTATGCAAGAAAAATGCTATCTACAAGGAAAAAAAAACGAAAATCAGTGAAAGGAAAGACAATGCAGGCAAACTTCAATAGAGAGCATGAAAATGTTATGTTGTGGTCCATATTTTATATCCCTCTCTCTAGGGGTATATGGTTTTCTTCAGTAAACAATTGAAACTGGTTTGAGACACTACTTTGTTGCAGAGAGCCATGTCCATCAGAATTGATTATCATGTAATATTGTTGTTGCTGTGTATAATGATCTCCTGGTTCTGCTCGTTTCACTCAGCATCAGTTCATGCAAGTCTATCCAGGCCTCTCTGAAATCGTCCTGCTGGTTGTTTCTTACAGAGCAATAATATTCCATAAAATTCATATACCATAATTTATTCAGCCACTCTCCAATTGATGGGCATCCATTCAGTTTCCAGTTTCTAGCCACTACAAAAAGGGCTGCCACAAACATTCTTGCACATGTGGGTCCCCTTCCCTCCTCTAAGATCTCTTTGGGATATAGGCCCAATAGAAAAATTGCTGGATCAAAGGGTATGCACAGCTTGATAACTTTTTGAGCATAGCTCAAAATTGCTCTCCAGAATGGTTGGATCCATTCACAGTTCCACCATTTTTTTTTTTTTTTTTTTTTTTTTTTTTTTTTTTTTTTTTTTTTTTATCTTTTCCTGTCATTTTAGCCAATGTGACAGGTGTGTAATGGTACCTCAGAGTTGTCTTAATTTGCATTTCTCTGATCAATAGTGATTTGGAGCAACTTTTCATATGACTAGTGATGGTTTTAATTTCATCATCTGGAAAATGTCTGTTCATATCTCTTGACCACTTATCTATTGAAGAGTGGCTTGAATTCTTATATATATATGAGACAATTCTCTATATATTTTAGAAATGAGGCCTTTATCAGAATGATTAAATGTAAAGATGATTTCCCAATTTGATGCTTCCCTCCTAATCTTGTCTGCATTAGTTTTCTTTGTACAGAAACTTTTTAACTTAATATAATCAAAATTATCTATCTGGTGTTCAATTAGGAGTTCCAGATCTTCTTTGGACATAAATTTATTCCATCTCCACTGGGCTGAGAGATAAACTATGTAATTTGCTTACAATATCACTCTTTATATCTAGATCATGAACCCATTTAGATCTTACGTTGGTATGTGGTGTTAGGTGTGGGTCAAGCCCTAATTTCTTCCACACTACTTTCCAATTTTCCCAGGAGTTTTTGCCGAATAGTGAGTACTTATCCCAAAAACTGGGGTCTTTGGGTTTATCAAACCCTAAATTGTTAAAGTTATTGCCTAGATTATCCTGATAACCTATCCTATGCCACTGCTCGACTGCTCTATTTCTTAACCAGTACCAAATGGTTTTGATGACCGCTGCTTTATAATATAGTTTTAGATCTGGTACCACAAGGCCACCTTCATCTGCCTTTATTTTTATTAATCCCCTTGAAATCCTTGAATTTTTGTTCTTCCAAATGAACTTTGCTACTATTTTTTCTAGATCTGTAAAATAATTTCTTGGGAGTTTGATGGTATGTCACTAAATAAGTAGATTAGTTTGGGTAGTATTGTCATTTTTATTATATTAGCTCTGCCTATCCATGAGCACTTAATATTTTTCCAATTGATTAGGTATGATTTTATTTGTGTGGAAAGTGTTTTGT
>JAJPUD010007031.1:0-19380 GCA_023553655.1 Myrmecobius fasciatus
TTTGTACAGTGTTCTTTTGGTTCTACTCACTTCACTTAGCATCAGTTTATATAAGTCTCTCCAGGCCTTTCTGAAATCAGCCTGCAGATCATTTCTTGTAGAACATTCCATTATTTTCACAAACCATAACTTATCTCAGCTAATCCCCAATTGATGGGTGCACACCCATTTTCTACCTCCTTGTCTTACAGGGCTGCCACAAAGATTTTTGCACACATAAGTTCTTTTCCCTTTTTAATGATCCCTTTTAATGATCTCTTTGGCATACAGGCCTAGTAGAGACATTGCTGGATCAAAGGAGATGCATCATTCTAAATTACTTTCCAGGATGGTTGGATCACTTCACGCAGAAGAATTACTTCTAGTACTGGGTAGATCAAATCAGGGGCCGATGGCTAAATGTCTTCTGCTCTTGAGAGAAAATTTGGGGTATTTAGTAGATTGCAAGTTCAGTATGAGTCAGGACTAAGACATGATGGCCCAGAAATTTAATGGGATTTTAGGCTGCATTAAAAGAACCAGAGTGTTTAGAATATGGAGAGTGATGGGATCTACTCTGCTCAGGTCAGGCCATATCTGGAGTATACTGTTTAGTCTTAGACACTGAATTTTAGTAAGAATGTTGAAAAAAAGCAGGAGGACATCCAGGATGAATGCCATGTGAGTATCAGTTAAAGGAACTTGGAATATTTTGTGAGATGAGATGATTTTTTTTTTCTTTTTTAAATTAAAGCTTTTTATTTGCATAACATATGTATGGGTAGTTCTTCAACATTGACCCTTACAAAGCTTTCCGTTACAAATTTTCCCCCCTAGATGGCAGGAAGTCCACTACATGTTAATTATATTAAAATTCTTGACAAGTCGAATAGATGTATACATATTTCCACACTTATCTTGCTGTGCAAGAACAGCCATATCTACATGAATAAAAAAATAACTGAAGAAGGAAACACAATGCAAGCAAACATCAGTAGAGAGCATAAAAATGTTATGTTGTGGTCCATATCTCATATCCCTCTCTCTGGGTGTATATGGCTTTCTTTACTGAACATTTGGAACTGGTTTGAAACATTTCATTGTTGAAGAGAGCCATGTCCATCAGAATTGTTCATCATATAGTATTGTTGCCGTGTATAATGATCTCCTGGTTCTTCGATGAGATGATTTATAACTGTTTTCAAGTATGTGAGAGAGGGATTTCTTTGCTTGAGTCCTGGGGACAGATTGAGGATCAGTGGATAAAAGATTTAGATCCAGTATAAAGAAAAACTTCCTAACAATAACAATGCTCAGAAGGGGCTGAACTTGAAACATAGCAAGCAGGTTTCTCATCGTTGGTGGCAGTACAGTAGAGCTTACATGACTACATGACAGCATAGATATAATAGAGAGGATTCTTGTCTATTGATCCCCGTAGGTGGCCTCTGAGGGTTTTTTCAGTTTTTAAGGTTCAGTGTTTGTGTAATCTCCATCCCCAAGTGAAAACCTCTTTGTCCCTCCATTCATAATTTGTTTCTTTCCTTTATTGTTACAGGGGTTGAAATGAAGAAGATCAATGATGCTCACACACCATCTAGCCTGACTGTCAACTTGACACTGTATTACATGCTGTCCTGTTCACCAGCACCTCTGCTGAGTCCTACCCTAAGCCGGTGGGAACGAGACCAGATGGAATCAACTCTGAATTATGAAGACCATTGCTTCAGTGGTCACGCAACCATGCATGCAGAGAATCTTTGGCCAGGAAAGTTGTCCAATGTTCTCCAGATCCTACAACTCTCTGATGTGTGGAAGTTAACACTCCAAAAACGAGGGTGCAAGGGTTTGGTGAAGGTGGGGGCCCCTGGGATTATGCAAGGAATGGTGCTCAGCTTTGGGGGTCTGCAATTCACAGAAAACCACCTTCAGTTCCAGGCAGATCCTGATGTGCTTCACAACAGCTACATCTTACATGGGATTCACTACAAGACTGATCATATCAACTTGGCTGTCCTTCTTGATGGGGAGGGAAAGCCATTCCTGCATGTATCTGTCAAGCCTCACAGCCCACCGGTCAAGATCTATGCCTGTGAGGCTGGGTGCCTGAACGAGCCTGTGGAACTGACCTCAGAACCCCAAGGTCACACTTTCCCTGTTATGGTGACCCAGCCGATCACCCCCCTCCTCTACATCTCCACAGATCTGTTACATTTGCAAGATTTGAGGCACACTCTGCACCTGAAAGCGATTCTGGCCCATGAGGAGCACATGGCCAAACAGTACCCCGGCCTGCCCTTCCTCTTCTGGTTCAGTGTGGCCTCCCTCATCACACTGTTCCACCTCTTTCTGTTCAAACTCATCTACAATGAATACTGTGGGCCCGGAGCCAAGTCGCTCTTCAGGAGTAAGGTATAATAAAGCTGCTGCCTCTAGCTGCTCTCTGGGCTTGTTCTGTGCCCAGGGTGATCCTGGCTCTGAGGGTGGGGCACATCCTGAAGCATGATGGTCCCTTATTTCTTCAAGCTGTCCTTATGCTTCCTGTATAGGAAATGCTAAAGGAGTAGGGCAGCGATTGCTTCCTCACTTGCAGACCAAAAAGGTCTCTCAGCAGCTGGCAGGAAGGGCAGAGAGATGGTAGTCTACCTCCAAGGTGCTGGTTAGTTAGGATTGCATCAGACCTTGGAGACTTCCCAGTAGCTTGTGTGTCTCCTTCCCTTGGTTTTTATTGGACAGTGGCACCAGCATTCAGTCTCCAGACCAGTGTGATGCCTGTGGTCAAAACAAGGGTGGCATCCTCTCTTACTGCTGTCAGGGGAGTCCTTGACCACCTCTGAGCATCTGGTCCTGTCATAGTAAGGACTGCCAGGGAATTTAGCATCTTGGTTCCTGGGTGGCCATCCCATAAAATGGCCCCCTTTTTCTGGGGATGGTGGTAAAGTAGCTACCCCATAGCACGGCCCTAGGAAGAGTCCCTTGGGCTGCTAAAGGACTTGGATGGGCCTGAGGGATTAGTGTAAAGAGGAGTATAACCTATAAAGGATTGAATGTGGTTGGTGGGACCTGAGCTACAAATTGCTTCCTCTGTTCTGTCCTGAGACGCAAACTTAGTGGCAGAGAAGCAAAGTGGTCTCATCTCCTCCTGTTGGTAGGGAAGAGTATGCTACAGAGCTAGCTGTTCTTTTGGATCAAGCTGCAATACAAATTTTTCCATGAGTACTTATAATAATGGGATAGCCTTAGGGAATCCAGAAAAGCCTCAGCAGAACTTGCTTAATGGTGCTGGAAAAGGGGAAAACATCACTGTAGCTTCTAAAAAGAGTGACTTGCTTAATGGTCAACCCAAGTGTGAAGGGCAGAGAAACAAATAAATCCTTTATGGCAAAAATGAAAGAGGTGGCATGAGTTACTTGGAAACTGTCCCTGTCTGTTATGATAGAACAGCTTGGAAAGTAGCGTGTAGAAGGCCTCTTCCAGTTGTGAGAGCAGGTGCTCAGTGTGCATTACCTGGGGTCAGCCTTGCCTAAACCAGCCAGGGCTGTTCTCCTGCTCCACCCCTGCACCTGGGCCCCATACAAGCAAGCCAGGCTCAGCTGCTGAGTGTCCCTGGCTTCAGTCACTGGGTTACTTACTGGGTTAAGTCACTGGGTTAGTTTTTTCTTTTTAACCTCTATTTGCCCATTCTTGCAGGTGATCATTTTCCAGGCCACCAAAATACCTTTTTGACCTGCATTCCTCAATCTACCTCTTGGTGGCCAGCAGTGCTCCTTTTTGTTATTCCTCTGGCACTGCTATACTAGGCTGGTAGCTATTTGCAAGGTTGAATCCAAGCCAGGGTTAGATGGTACTTAGAGCTCTGATCAGTAGCCTGCCTTGTTTTAGTAGTACTGTAGCTGTGAACAGGAGTTGGTGTCGAACAGTAACACCTTGTTTTATTGATTGAACAGGAAGATCCCAGTGTCTGAGTGAATTAACAGTACCGCTTTCAGCCTCCATTTGCACAAGACACCCAGCACCCGAAAAGTCCTGCTGCTGCGAACAAGGGACCCTTTGAAAGCAACAACCCTATTGTGCCTTGTTGGGGGAAAACCAGTGACTCGGAAGTGTTTATGGTTCTTCAGGAATTTTACATTTGAGTGAATGAGTGTCACTTTGGGAATGAGGGAGGGAGAGAGGCCATTTTGATGTTTTGTAAACTTCCACCTTAATAAAGTGAACCTATTTGGAAATTACTTGAAATTGACCTTCTTCAGATTTCTCCCTTTTCTATCTTCCTCTCCCATCCCCTTACCTTGTTCTTCTTTTTGGAAATCTCAGATAAAAAAACCTTCTTTTTCCTAATTTAATGTCTTCTTTCTTGAATGAACTTTTAATTTATTTTTGCTTGGAAATTTTGGATGTTTCAGCCTCCACTTTAGATAGCAGATCACTGAAATGATTTTGGAGCTGTTTGACCATTGGAAAGCTAGGCTGTATGTTGCTAGCATGGTTCATTCAGGGTCCAGGCAGAAGGGGGCACACAGCCTGCTTGGAAGATGTAGCATTACTGGGTTAGATTTGGAATGCTAACTTTCTTAGCCTACAGAGATTTGTGTGTTTTTTTATTTTCTGGCTGTTTGGGACTGGGCTTGGGAGGGGGAGTATTGGGCTTTCTAGTGACTGATGATTGTTGAGTTTTCAGATACCAAAGCTTTTTTGTTTTGTTTTTGAATAAATACCTTTCGGATATGTATGGTGTCACGTTTTGTGTGTGAATAGCACCTGTCTTATAGTCTCGTCACTTCCCCTACTGTCCAAAGTACACTGTATAAAAAAGCCATCTTCCAACAAGTTAGTTAGGTTAGTCTCCATTCCCAAGTGGGCCAGGCCCCTTTCCAACCCTTGGTTGTGGTTGGTTGGCCCTGCTGAGCTCTGATTTTTGTATTTGCTGGTTAGCCTGGATGAATGGGCCTCTAGGTGCAGGTCATTGTAGCTGGCCAGAACAAACTCATCCTGAGCCTTCTGGGGGGGAAGCCCAATTCTCTGTTTCCAGGGAGGTTTTATTGTCATCAGAACCAGTGCAAGGAGATAGCACCTGGTTCCCTTTTTAAGGCCATCAGTCTAATAATAGTAGCACATGTTCAATAGGGATTTGCAGAGCATTTGACATACATTATCTCAGTTTTCCCTACAGCCCTGTAAGGTTGGTGGGCTCATCCCCATTTTACAGGTGAGACACCTGAAGCCCAGAGGTTGGTGGCATCCAGGGTCACAGTTTGCAATGTGCTGTCCAATGTCATGCTGATTCTGCATGTGTGTGAGATAGCAAGCATCTTTTTAGTGACCCCAAATTCTGAGATACTCAAGAGATGGGATTTGAGTCACTGTCCTGTCACTGTCATCTGGAGTGCCCGGGAAAGTGATCCCTTTTTTCAGTTATTTCTCCATTCCCGATAGGCTTTTACTTAACAGGAGGAAAGAGTCTGGTCCACTACAAATGCAATTCTTAAGTATAAGGTGTCAGTCCCATTATCATCCTGCCCATCCCAGACCTGTGCCTGCAAAATTTGGACATTGCTTAGAAGCAAGATTTAGAGCTAGCTGGTCTGAAGTCAGGTGCCTGGCTCCTAGTGAGCTTAATGAATTCTCCTTGAACCATGTTTATTTTCTGCGTGATCTTGGGCAGCTTATTTACCCTCCCTGGGCCTCAGGAATAGGACTAGATCGCCTCTGAGGACCCTTCCCATTCTAGATCTTCCAGCACCTGCATTTTACAAGTGAAAACAGACCTAGGCAAGTTAAGTGATACCACATAAGTAGGCTTCAAACCCAGACCTCTAATTTGATAATTTTGTTTGCCTTTTATTGATCCAACTAGATTGCAAGCTGCTCAAGAAGAGGAAACCTTTCTACTCTCCAAATCTTGGGCATACAAGTATCCATTGGATATATGCTGAATGAATAAAATTACAGTAAACTTGAATATTTGCAAATTTCCATAAGATCAGATATTTGAGATCTAGGGGACTTTTGATATTTGGACCTAATACAGATGAGAAACTGAGACCGAGAAGGATAAAGTAACTTGCCCGAGGTAGTAGGAAGCAGGACAAGGGTTCAAGCCCAGGACCTCTGACTACATCCATCCTTTTCCCCACTATTTTACACTGCCTCCCTAAGTCATGATACTACAGCCCTGGTGGGGAGAGAAGGGAGATCTCGGGAGAGGAAAAGTGGGATATCAAAACTACTTGCTATCTTTGTGTCCCTGGGTGAGCTAATTCACTTCTCCATGCTTTAGTCTTCTTGTCTGTAAATCCCTCGGTTCTAAGTCAATGGCAACATCTTCATTGATCCGTTTAGTCCCCAACTTCAATTCTCATTTCAAATCTTCAGCTCTTGTTAGGAATAGGGCAGGAGCCTCCCAATTTGTTCTAGTCTCTTCTTCAATTCATCTTTTTTGCATCTTGGTCATAGTAATCTAAATGCACAACTCTGATCACCTTACTTTCCTGCTGGGAAAACTATATTGCTTAGTGAATAAAATGCAAGTTTGCCCCAGTATTGAAAACTCCACAGTTGGGTCCATCTTCCATTCCAGCCTTCTTTCCCCTTCGTGTTTGGTTCTAGCCAAACCTGTGTACTTGCCATTCCCTGTTTTGGGCTCTGCTCTCCCACCCTTGCATGAAGCATAATGCAGTGGAAAGATTGCTGGATTTGGCACAGAATGACCTGCATCTGAGCCCTAGTTCTACTATTTATTAACAAGTGAATTCAATCCTCTAGGCTTCAGTTTCTCATCCATAAAATGAGGGGATTGTGACTATTAAAGTTTCTTCTAATTTTAAAATCTATGTTTCTATATGTTATCCCACTTCTAGAACTACCAGCATCTCTGCTTATTGAATTCCCTTCCTTTAAGGCTTCCAAAAAGCTTTAAGATGGCTCAGATCCTGACTCATCCATAAAGCTTTCCATTGTCTTCTCCCACCTGTTCCCTCTTGAACACCAGCTACTAGTGCCTTCTCCCAAATGTGTTGATTTTTTATGTATTTTTATATGGACATTTCTCCTCTGATGGAATGGAAGCACCTTGAGGACTTGAGACAGTTTAATTTTTGTCTTTATATTCTCAAGATCAAGCATAGCACCTGACATATGGTAGGTGTTTAATAGTTGGTTAGTAGAGTTGGTAGTAGAGTTGGTAGTAGAGTAGTAGAGTTGGTTAGTAGGTCTTCATTCTCAAAGTGGATTAAAATAACATTACTATGTTGGAGTTGAGTATGTTTAACTGACTGATCAAACCAATACAAGCTCAGATCTACCACAGGTCTGACACAAATGATCCATATGAAAATTTGGAATGGAGAATCTTAAATTTGTACATCTCACAATTCTTTTAAGCTTCTTTTAAGCAGTTCTGCTTTGCTCATAGAACATAGCACCTTCTCTGATGAAGGCACATCGTGGTGGTCCTATGCCAGTATCTCCCATGTCTTCCAATTGATTTTAAAGTTCTTAATAAATGTTTGTCAAATGGTAAACAATACTTATTAAGTTGAACCTGTCAAAGGAGGAGCTTGGATGAGATAGCAGGAGTCCCTTCCAGCTCTAACTTAGGTTCCATTTAGCCCTAATTTTTTTTAGGTATTTTCTAGTACTAATATTAAGGCATTTTCCAGCTTTCAGTATTCTCTATTCAACCCTTGTAGCTGTAGAACCTTTTGTTTTTAAGGGGCCTAATAACTGATGTTCTCTTTTTAAAGGTCCTTCCCAGCTCTGACATCTGGTGCCAAAGGTCCCTTCTAGCTTTTAGAGCATGGGTGGGGAAATGTCCCAACCACGGCCATTTAAGGTCCAGGAAATCATTTGTTAAGGCAACCGAAGGTGATGTTGAGCTGAAAGCTAGGTACCACCTCTCACTGCTTAAGTTCTATAAGCTGATAATTTTGTCTGGCCCTTGAATGATATTATAAATATCCAAATACCCATTGGCAGAAAAAAGGACCCCCACTACTGTCCTAGAGACTGAAATTTTCTAAGAAAAAAAATTGCTTTTTCTAAAGAATTTGGACATTGTTCTTTGAAAATTTGTCATCCATATGAGTCCAGGATCTAATGTTACAAGTATGTTCTTCAAATTAGGCTTATAGAACAACACTCCCTTTGACATTATCTGAATGTTATTATCCCAGAATCATAGAATTTGGATTATAAAGGGACTTCTAGTTCTCAAAGTTTAGAAACAGCTGTGAAACCCTCAATTTGAAGCATCTAAATGGGAAAGGGAGAAAATCTGTCAAGTGCCTCTCAACTCTCATAGTTTATTTGGAAGGGTTCTGATATAACCTTTGATACCCTGTAAGTATCGCATATAGCCCTCAGTACACAGAATGTCAGAGCTGAAGTGACCTTAGAACATAGAATCTTGGAAAAAATATGTTAGATTTGAAAGGAGCTTTTTCTCCCATTTTCTCTTGTTTAAGCAGAACAAAGAGGCTTTTGTTAATTGGATTTCTCCAGCATCTGAGACTTGTGGAAAATATGCAATACTCAGGCAGCTTCTGTTACTCCCTAAACTCTAGCTGTGGAGCCCAATGGCCAAAACTGAGGATTAATTCTCGAGAAATTTAGAGATCCCCCCCCCCGAGGGAAAAACAATCTAGGAATTCATAGGCTTATCGAATGCTGGAAAGAGTCCTTAGAACACAGAAGGTTTTCAGAAATGGAAAGGGAATTAGAACATAGGATGCCAGAGCTGAAAGAAGATCTTAGAACACAGAATGCCAGATATGAGAGGAGCTTTGGAATAATACATAATGAAAGAAAATAGAATATTAGATCTAGGAAAAGCTTTTAAATGTCCAATACTAGAAAGAAACCTGGAACTTGGGCAAGTCTTTGAACCCCTTGTTGTTTCAGTCTACTCATCTATCAAATAGAGATAGTATTAACTCTGGATGCACCTCTTTTTTATATCTGCTGCTCTGTTATTATATCCACTATTCTAAGTTTCAGATCTGGGCCATCTAACTTCTTAAATGTATTCATCTAATCTCTTCATAAAGACCTCAGTGATGAGGAACCTCCCATCTCCCAAGACAAGGCAGCCCTTTCTACTTAGGATTCTCTTATTGTGCTTTGTAGTATAATGCATATTTTTGGATAACAGATTTTTAATGATATGGTTGTTCATTTACTTCCAAATTTTTACCTAACAGCTTTAAACTATGGATGAAAAGTGAAGATCTCTCTTGGAAATTGTTATCCTGAAGTATCCGTAATTCAGGCATATGGCAAGATCTGGCAAAGAAGAACTTGTCTTTAGGAATACTTATTGCTTCTAATCAATGACTTATGAGAAAAATGGCTGCTATAGAATCCTTTATTTACTTCAAGGTGAAGCTCAGGTGCCATTTTCTACAGGAAGACTTTCTTGTTTTCCCCAACTACTTTCCTTCCTAACTTTTGTATGTATTTTGTATGTCCTTATATATGTACTCATTCAGTTTCTATTGAAGTGAAAAACCAATGAACAATGAGAGAGGGTCCTCATTAAAACCACATAAAGCCCTCAAAGAAAAGTTTCCCCCGCTATGATTTCTTTAACTTTATTTGTACAGTAGGAGACTACATAGGATTAAAAAGCTTTTGCATAAATAAGATCAATGAAGACCATATTGTGATTTGAGTCCTTTTAAAGAAACTACTGGGGAATTATAAAATTTCAGTCACTTGTTCTCTTTTGTTCAGTTCAATCCTCCAACCAGGACTTTTTTCTGATGAATTTTTATAGCACAGTTGTGAAATCTCTTTCTCTTGTCTCTTTTGTCTGTCTGTCTCTCTTCCCTTTCCTTCTCTCTGTTTCTATTTCTTTCTATGCATCTGTCTTTTTCTGCAACTCTTATTTCTTTCTCCTTCTCTATCTCTGTCTCTCTTGGCCTTTCCTTCTCTCTATTTTTTTTCTTTTTCTTTTTTATTAAAAGCTTTTTATTTACAAAACATATGAGTGATTTTTCTACACCGACCTTTGCAAAAAACTTTTTTTCCAAGCTTTCCCCCTCCTATCCCCCACCCCTCACCCCTAGATGACAGGTAATTTAATACATGCTAAATAGGATAAATTATATGACAAATACAATACATGTATACATATATATACAGTTATCTTACTGCACAAGAAACATCAGATCTAGAAAGAGAAGAAGAAAAACAACCTAAGAAGGAAAACAAAATGCATGGAAAATTCACAGAAAGTGTTAAAATGTTGTGCTGTGGTCCACACTCAGTTCCCACAGGCCTCTCTCTGGATGTATATGACTATCTTCATCGCTGAACAATAGGAACTGGTTTGAATCACATCATTGTTGAAGAGAACCATGTGCGTCAGAATTGATCATCATATAGTCTTGTTGCTGTGTATAATGATCTCCTGGTTCTGCTGATTTCACTCAGCATCAGTTCATGCAAGTCTCTCCAGGCCTCTCTAAAATCATCCTGCTGGTCGTTTCTTACAGAACAATAGTATTCCATAACATTCATATACCATAATTTATTCAGCCATTCTCCAATTGATGGGCACCCATTCAGTTTCCATTTTCTTGCCACTACAAAAAGGGCTGCCACAAATATTTTTGCACATGTGGGTCCCTTTCCCTCCTTTAAAATCCTTTGGGATATAGGCCCAGTAGAAACACTGCTGGGTCAAATGGTATGCACAGTTTGGTAACTTTTTCAGCATAGTTCCCAATTGCTCTCCAGAATGGTTAGATCTGTTCACAGTTCCACCAACAATGTATCAGTGTCCCAGTTTTCCCACATCCCCTCCAACATTCATCATTATCATTTCCTGTCATTTTAGCCAATCTGACAGGTGTGTAGTGGTATCTCAGAGTTGTCTCAATTTGCATTTCTCTGATCAATAGTGATTTGGAGCACCTTTTCATGTGACTAGAAATAGTTTCAATTTCTTCGTCTGAAAATTGTGTGTTCATATCTTTTGACCATTTATCAATTGGAGAATGGCTTGAATTCTTATATATTTGAGTAACTTCTCTATATATTTTAGAAATGAGGCCTTTATCAGAACCTTTGGATGTAAAAATATTTTCCCAGTTTACTGCTACCCTTCTAATTTTGTCTGCATTCATTTTGTTTGTACAAAAACTTTTTAACTTGATATAGTCAAACTTATCTATTTTGTGATTAATGATGATCTCTAGTTCCTCTTTGGTCACAAATTCCTTCCCCCTCCACAGTTCTGAGAGGTAAACGATCCTACATTGTTCTCATTTGTTTATAATATCATTCTTTTTTTTTTTAATTTTTATTTTATTTGCATAACATATGTGTGGGTAATTCTTCAACAATAACCCTTACATAGCTTTCCGTTACAAATTTTTCCCCCCAACTCCCCACCCCTCCCCTAGATGGCAGGATATCCACTACATGTTAATTATGTTAAAATATTGGCAAATCGAATATATGTATACATATTTCCAAACTTATCATTGGTGTGCAAGAAAAATCTTATCTACACAAACGATATATCAGATAAAGGAAACACAATGTAAGCAAACATCAATCAAGGAGTATGAGAATGTTATGTTGTGGTCCACATTTCGCATCCCTCTCTCTGGGTGTATATGGCTTTCTTCAGTGAACAATTGGAGGTGGTTTGAAACATTTCATTGTTGAAGAGAGCCATGTCCATCAGAATTGATCGTCATATAGTACTGTTGTTGCCGTGTATAATGATCTCCTGGTTCTGCTCATTTCACTCAGCATCAGTTCATGTAAGTCTCTCCAGGCCTCTCTGAAATCATCTTGCTGGTTATTTCTTACAGAACAATAATATTCCATAACATTCATATACCATAATTTATTCAGCCATTCTCCAATTGAAGGGCATCTATTCAATTTCCAGTTTCTAGCCACTACAAAAAGGGCTGCCACAAACATTCTTGCACATGTGGGGCCTTTTCCTTCCTTTATGATTTCTTTGGGATATAAGCCCAATAGAAATGCTGCTGGGTCAAAGGGTATGCACAGTTTGATAACTTTTTGAGCATAGCTCCAAATTGTTCTCCAGAATGGCTGTATCCATTCACAGCTCCACCAACAATGCATCAGTGTCCCAGCCCTCCCACATCCCCTCCAACATTCATCATTAACTTTTCCTGTCATTTTAGCCAATCTGACAGGTGTGAAGTGGTATCTCAGGGTTGTCTTGATTTGCATATAATATCATTCTTTATGTCTAGATCACGAATCCATTTTGACCTTATCTTGGTATATGGTGTTAGGTGTGGGTCAATGCCTAATTTCTTCCATACTAGTTTCCAATTATCCCAGCAGTTTTTGTCAAATAATGAGTTTTTATCCCCAAACCTGGGGTCTTTGGGTTTATCAAACACTAGATTACTATTGTCATTGAGTATTTTGTCCTGTGAACCTAACCTATTCCACTGATCCACTATTCTATTTCTTAGCCAGTACCAAATGATTTTGGTGACCACTGCTTTATAATATAGTTTTAGATCTGGTACAGCTAGGCCACCTTCATTTGCATTTTTTTCATTAATTCCCTTGAAATTCTTGACCTTTGGTTTTTCCAGATGAATTTTGTTGTTATTTTTTCTAGGTCAGTTAAATAATTTCTTGGGAGTTTGATTGGTATAGCACTAAATAAATAGATTAGTTTAGGTAGTATTGCCATCTTTATTATCACACTTCCTCTAGGAGTTTCCAGGTAACCTACTTTCACTAGAGCTATAGCTTGATTTCATTGAACTTTGGATTCTTATCTATAAAATTATGCTAATGATACTTGCAAGACCTGCTTAACTGGGTTGTTTGGAAAATCAGTGAATATAAAATTCTCTGTGTTCAATTCAATAAAAATGTATGGAGTATCAACCATGTGCTAGGCACTCGAGATACAAAGATAAAAATAGTCTCTCAAGGAGTTTACATTCTACCAGGGAAAACCAACACAATATATCCAGGTTAATTAATATTTAATATATGCAGTGCACACTCAAATGGATCTGGAATGGTATCTAGTTGAATGTTCCTTCCAACAATACTGATTCTAACCTATCCATGGCTGCCGACTCTGCTCATTTTTGACAACAACCTCCCATGAATCCATCTAGACCCACCCACTGACAAAGACCTTTTTCATTTTCTCCTGATGCCCATGGAGAACCTGGACTGTTTATCTCCCTTTTATTATGTAACTAGCCCATTCTCTTTTTTGATAATATTTTTCCATGATGATATCTCACCTGTTACAACCTCCTCCTATCTACAATATCTTTGCTATTACTCTCTGTGTGATATTAATTTTAGTTCTTTGGAGACTGTATTTATACCTTTTGGACATCTTGTACTGGATATCTCATAGGCATCTTAAATATTTCCAAAACAAAGCTCTTTTTTTATCCAAAACAATCTTCCTTTCTTCCAAACTTCCCTATTGTTGAAGGCCCTGCCATCTTTCCAGTCATCCAAGTTCATAGTCTACATGTCATCCTCAACTCCTCTCTTATATTCCCCACATCTGTCAAATCTTGCCATTTCTAACTTTGCAACATCCCTTGTAAACATCCCCTTCTCTTATTTGCACAACTACCGTTATGGCATAGGATCTCAACAGCTTCGACTTGGACTATAGAAATAACCTTCTGGTTGATAAGCTTACTTCAAATCTCTTCCTGCTTCAATCTCCCCACTCAGCTGCCAAGGTGATTTTCCTAAAGGACAGTTCTGATGGTAATGCTCCTCTGCTCTGTAATCTCCAATGACTCCTATATATATAGTCTCTTCATATCCTGACTGGTTTCTACTTTTCTAATTTTCTTAGACTTTATTTCAGGCCTGTTGGATTCCTTGTGACCCAATTTGGAATTTCCTTAACAAAGATACTGGAGCTATTTCCTTCTTCAGCTCATTTTACAGATGAGGAAACTGAAGCAAACAGGGTGAAGTGACTTGTCCAAGGTCACACAACTAGTAAGTGTCTGAGGCTGGATTTAAATCAGCATCCTCCTGAACCCAGAGCCAGTGCTCTATTTATTGCACCATCTAACTGTTCCTAAATTCTTTTCTTTGAAGAAAGTATTAATAATTTAGAGGCACAAGTAGTTTATAGCCTTTAGTTTATAAGTCTTTGACATATCTCATTCTTTCTTCCTGACCCATATTTCCCAATATTTTTCTTGTCTGTCCTTGCCTTTATACTAAAGTCCCTATATATCAAACTTTAAGAAAGTTTACTTTTGAGAGGCTTATTAATTTTTTTAATAAAATTCCTCTAGTCAAGTTAAAATCAACAAGGCATTGTGAAATCCTTATTATGTGTTAGGCACTGTGTTAAGTGCTGGGAATACAAATAAAAGCAGAAGGAAAAACACAACCATTACATTCTAATGGGAGAAAACAACACATAAAATGAAGTTGAAAAGTAAAGGGAAAGAAGGAAGAGTTTGAGGTACCCAGCTTGAGTATAAAACGTCCAGAAAAGTTGGGAGTTTAGCCTAAAGAGGAATAAAGATATGGCTGGTCTGGTTTGCCTCCATAGTGGGAGAAACCAGTCAGTCTAAGGAAGAGAAATACTACAGGGACAGAGGGTACTTCCAAATGAGAGAAGGCATTCAAGGGTGGTGTATAGGAGTGAAATAAATTTATGGAATGGAGAGGTTTCTGAGGCATTGTAGAAAAAAAAACTAGAAGAATCAGGAGTACATCCTGGAGAGACATTGTCTTCTCCTTCGTCTGTAATAGACACATTGGTGCCTAAAACGGAATTATTTTTACGGCAGTATATTTGCCAATACTTACCAAAAGCTAAAGTGGAGGCCTGTATTTAGATCTAAGCATTAAATTAGAGTTTGTAGGGGCAGCTAGGTGGTGCAGTGGATAGAGCACCAGCCCTGAAGTCAGGAGGACCTGAGTTCAAATCTGGTCTTAGGTACTTAGTATTCCCTAGCTGTGTGACCCTGGACAAAATCACTTAATCTCAATTGCCTCAGCCAAAAAAAAATTATAGTTTGTACAAACTATTTTAAACTTAATATAATCAAAATTATCCATTTTACAGCTAGTAATATTCTTTATCTTTTGTTTGGTCATAAATCCTTCCTTTCTCTATAGATCTGATGGATAAACTATTCCTTTCTCTCCCAATTTGCTTATGGTATTACACTTTATGTCTAAATCATGAGCAGCCACAATTGGACACACTCACTTGACTAATACAGTGATGTCATTTTAGTCCTCTTCAGGAACGAAGGACAATGACCAATATACCCATTTTGGCATTATCTTGGGATATAGTGCAAGATGCTGATTTCTACCTAGTTTCTGCCATACTGTTTTCTAGTTTCCCCAACAGTTTTGGTCAAATAGAGTTTTTATTCCTGAAACTGGTGACTTTACGTTAAATCTAGTGTTTTTTTTCAAACACTAGAAATTCTATGGTCATTTACTACTATGAGCACCACATTTTAGGAAGAATTTTGATAAACTATTGTGACCAGGGGAGGCCAACCAGGAAGGGCAAGGCCTTGAATCCTTGCCATTCGAAGATCAGTGGGAAAGCTATAGATGTGAGGGGAAAACATAGTTATTGTCTTCAAACGTCAGAACTGCCCTATAAGAGGGGGATTAAACTCTTGATATTTTGGCTCAAAGGTCACAAGTAGGAACAACGAATGGAAAATTGCAGAAAAGATTTCAGATTGATTTAAGGACATTTTAAAGGAAGAAATTCTTTTTTTTTTAAATTTTATTTGCATAATATATGTGTGGGTAATTCTTCAACAATAACCCTTACATAGCTTTCTGTTACAAATTTTCCCCCCCAACTCCCCACCCCTCCCCTAGATGGCAGGATATCCACTACATGTTAATTATGTTAAAATATTGGCAAATCGAATATATGTATACTTATTTCCAAACTTATCACTGTTGTGCAAGAAAAATCTTATCTACACAAAAAATATATCAGATAAAGGAAACACAATGTAAGCAAACATCAATCAAGGAGTATGAGAATGTTATGTTGTGGTCCACATTTCACATCCCTCTCTCTGGGTGTATATGGTTTTCTTCAGTGAACAATTGGAGGTGGTTTGAAACATTTCATTGTTGAAGAGAGCCATGTCCATCAGAATTGATCGTCATATAGTACTGTTGTTGCCGTGTATAATGATCTCCTGGTTCTGCTCATTTCACTCAGCATCAGTTCATGCAAGTCTCTCCAAGCCTCTCTGAAATCATCTTGCTGGTCATTTCTTACAGAACAATAATATTCCATAATATTCATATACCACAATTTATTCAGCCATTCTCCAATTGAAGGGCATCTATTTAATTTCCAGTTTCTAGCCACTACAAAAAGGGCTGCCACAAACATTTTTGCACATGTGGGGCCCTTTCCTTCCTTTATGATTTCTTTGGGATATAAGCCCAATAGAAATGCTGCTGGGTCAAAGGGTATGCACAGTTTGATAGCTTTTTGAGCGTAGCTCCAAATTGTTCTCCAGAATGGCTGTATCTATTCACAGCTCCACCAACAATGTATCAGTGTCCCAGCCCTCCCACATCCCCTAAAGGAAGAATTTCTTAACAATTTGTTGTTGGCGTGTATTTTTGTCATGTCTGTCTTTTTGTGACTCCATTTGGGGTTTTCTTGACAAAAACACGGGAGTGGTTTGCCATTTCCTTCTCTAGTTGATTTTAGGAGGAAACTGAGGCAAACAGGGTGAAGTTATTTGCCCAGGATCACACAGCTAGTCAGTGTCTTGAGGTTTGATTTGAACTCAAAAAGACCAATCTTGCTGACTCCAGGATGGCACTCTATGCACTACAGCACCACCTACTGGTCCATCTATTTCATTTGATCTTCATAATCCTGAGAAGTATAAGTGCAATTATTATACTCATTTTTATAGATGAGGCAACTGAAAAAAAGAATGACTTGCTCAGGGTCATATGGCTAGTATATGATTACATATACTTATTACACATTTGATTTCTGTGCCTCAGCAAAAATCCTAAAATATTCTCCCTCCCCCCCTTTCTAGGAGAGCTAGGAGAGACCTTAAAGCATAGAAGAATATTTCTGGAAGAGAATTTAGGATAAAATAGCTGAGCTCAGCAGTTTTATTTTACAGAAGAGGGGGAATCTCTAGTTCCTTTCATGAAGGATTCAGATCAAGGGAACACTCTTTAAAAGAAATCTTTCCTGGCTTGTTTATTTCTAGTGTTCCCTGATATTGCTTTATATAAATATATATATATATATATATATAATTTGGTATCCACTTGCCTATTTTACATGCTGCTCAGTCGGATATAAACTCCTATAAACAGAGAATATTTCATTTTTATCTTAATATACCTTCTGCTGCACACAGTGTGTAGTGCATAATAAAGTGCATAAAATAAAGTGCATTTATTAAGCACTTACTAGGTTCCAAACACTATGCTAAATGCTAGGGTGGTAAATACAAGTGGAAAGAAAGACAATACATAAAAAAAAGATCTGAAAAGAGGGAAGGTGGAAATGAAGGTATCATGAGTTTAAAAAAAAGGTGTAGAGAGCCAGGAATACAGCATGGAAAAGAATGAAGACATGGTTGGGTCTCTTCCTTAAAATGGAAAGTCTGGGACCAGTAGATCAGAAGGAAAAAATTTGGGGCAGTGCTTCCCAATGGGACAAGTAGTTCAGAGGTAGAGTGAGCTTCCAGAATAAAGAGTATTCCATGGAATTGCTAGAAAGAGAGATGTCTTGGAGAGGAATGAAGACATTTAAATAGTATTTAATACTTGATGAATTGAGTAATTTGAATCCTCTATGGTCTGAAAAGGAATAGAAGTGCTCCCTGGGGATGGAGAGGATAGTGCTTAGGACGCTGGGAATGGAAACTGCCATTTATGTTGAGTGTGTATCTGGGTATTAACATGTGCCTCCTGCATTAGATTGTAAGCTCCTTGAGAGCAGGACTTGTTTTTATTTTTCTTTGTTTCTATCCCCAGTTCTTAGCCAGTACTTAGCACAGTGTTTAAGAATCACTCTGATTCATTAAATCCCCAAGGGTGCATTTCTCCTTTTCCCAGTGTTCACTTACATTCTAAGAAGGGTATTTAGACTTTCCTAATCCTGATTCCTAGTCTTAGTTTAGTCATTAACACATGGTATAACCTTCAATAAATAATTTTATTCATCTGCGTCTTGGTTCCCTCATCT
Organism: Myrmecobius fasciatus; assembly: GCA_023553655.1. Lineage (NCBI taxonomy): Eukaryota > Metazoa > Chordata > Mammalia > Dasyuromorphia > Myrmecobiidae > Myrmecobius > Myrmecobius fasciatus. The sequence continues at coordinate 18,215 of JAJPUD010007031.1, forward strand.
GTAAAATAAGGGGGTTGGGTTCTAGAGAGAGAAAGTCAGGCTCTGATCCAACTGGAGAAGCTGGGCCCTTGGCCATAGCCTTAAATAACCGGATCATCCAGTGATGCAACAAAGAATCGAGAGACAGGGAACCCATCTGCTAGAACAAGTTAGTTTTATTGTTATTGTTGTTGTTCAGTTATTCCATATTTAACTCTTCATGATGCCATTTGGAGTTTTCTTGGCACAGACATTGGAGTTGTTTGCCATTTCCTTCTTCATCTCATTTTAGAAATGGAAAAACTGAGCAAACAGGGTGAAGTGACTTGCTATGATCACACAACAAGTAAGTGTCTGAGGCTAGTTTTGAACTCAGTTCTTCCTGATTTCACTCACATTAGATGTGGTGGCTCAAAAAATATCACAATTAGAAAGGCTTTTATTAGTAAATAGGATTTTAGAACAAGAACATAGAACGTTTAACACCTAGAAGAGCTTTGAGAATGTCAAAGCTAGGAGAGACCTTAAAGCATAGAAGAATATTTCTGGAAGAGAATTTAGGATAAAATAGCTGAGCTCAGCAGTTTCATTTTACAGAAGAGGAAATTGAGTCCTAGAGCATTTAAGGAGCTACCTGTCAGAAAATCTAGCTGAGAGACCTGGCTACGTCTGGTTGGTATTCAGCACCATGGACAGGAGCACGGCCTTCTTTTTTCCCAAGCCCTGCAACCCCGCCCCAGTATCCCATTGGCCATCTAGGGCTGTCTACATCCCGATCCAAGTGGTCCCGAGATCCAGTCCAGGCTCTCCATGGTCCTGCTTCTCCTGGGTGAGTTCCGAGAGTTTTTTGACTCAATCTCCAGCACCTCCCTCCCCAGTTGCCATGGACATCCTGTGGCACGCTACCCTTCCGCCCTCTCTCTTTCCTCCACCTCCAGAGTCCTGCCATCTCTCGGGACAGCGCATTCCAGATCCTTCGGGCTCAGAGTGTTGGGCTGGGAGCTGGGCTTGGGCATTTTCTTGGCGAGCCAGGATCCCACTTCCTTCTCCAGCTTTCCTAGCTGTAACCCCATGTCTCTGAGTTTGTCTCCCCCGGCTGGTAGCCAAAGACTGAGGCGACAAGAAAGACTTCGTGAATAGTAGTAACCTCCGGCTCCGACAGCCGAGCTTGGCCCGGCTTTATGAGT
>JAJPUD010007031.1:19390-32014 GCA_023553655.1 Myrmecobius fasciatus
AGTACCTCCACAATCCCTGGGGTCAGCGGCCGGGGGAGCTCCAGAATCCGACAGAGTACAATAGGTCTCCGATTCCCCCTCCCCATCCCATCTCCAACTAGGGATGTCCCCACTTCACTCGCCCTTACTCATATCCATCTTCAGAGAACGACAAAACTCGCAACTGTGGAACAAGCCCGTGAGGGGACCGGTCCACTCCGGAGCAGAGCTTGGACACATGGAACCCAGACTCGTCTGCCACCTTCATACAGGCCCCCATTCAAGACTTTTGGGATATCCTGTATATATATTTCAGAAACTTCAATGACTTAAAACTGCACTAAAACTTTAGGGACACCCTATTTGTTCCCATTCTCTTATGAGTGCTTGAAATTCCAGTTTCTTTCATTCTTTTAGTTCAAGATCTTTATCATTTATCATATACCCAGCCCCAAGTAAATTAAGCAGCCATCCTAAATTTATTTAAAGATAGTGGGAGGGTAAAGATGTTCAAAAAACCCCAAAACCTGAGAATATTCATCCCAGAGAACAGATGACCAAAGCATATGAAAGGTGGGTACAGAATGCTGTATGTTTTGTGTAATGAGATTCGTATTACTTATCTTTTTTCTCTTTTATAAGGGAGGGGTCTATGGGGACAGTATGCAGGAAAATAACTGTGTTGTAAAAAAAAAGCCCTAAGTAAAACTTTAAAAGATAAAAATCAAATTAAAAAAACCAAGACTCACATGTAAGTCAAGCAAATGAGCATTTATTAAGCACTTACTCTATGCCAGATACTGTGAATACAGAGAAAGAGGAAAAAAATCCTGCTTTCAAGAAACTTAACATTCTAATGCAAATGACACATGGAATATATGTAAATGTATCTATATGCATATATGTATAGTATACATACTCATTATATATATATATTTATATGTATCATTGTTACTCAATTATTTTGTTGTGTCTAACTCTGAATGCCTGTGGTCCATGGACTTTTCTTGGTAAAGCTGGTGAATGATTTGCTATTTCCTTCTCCAGTGGAATGAGAAGTGCATAATACATGTACATAATACATATATACACACATATATAAACATACAGTTATGATCAATAGTAGATAATCTCAGAGAATCAGAGAGAATTAAGGAGATTAAGGAGAACTGGGGTAGTCTTCTTATAGGTGAGACTTTAATTGAGACTTGAAAGAAGTCAGGGAAAATGGGAGCTGGCCATGAGGAGGGAATATGTTCCAGGCCTAGCAGACAGCTAATAAAAACACATGGAATCTGGGGCTGGACAGCACCTGGGAGCAAAGACCCTGAATTAGGGTTTCTTTCAATAGTCTCAGCATGAAGTGATGAAAGCCTCCACTGGGGGATAGCAGTGTCAGAGGAGAAGTCAGAAAGGGAGTATTTGAGAAAGTTTATGAAGGTATAAAGGGCAACTCATTGGTTATGGAAGGGTGGTGAGAGTAAAATGAAGATGAACTGGGTTACAAGCCAAGGGCACCGGAGCTCCTGTTCCTTTAGGTGCCTCGTTAATTCTGTTGTGGAGTTTTTTCCTTTTCAAGATTGCCTTTAGTTGATGTTTATTATAATCCTTAGCACGGCTATCCAAAGCAGGGAAAGCTACGTAACCTCGAAATGCTCTTCACTATTAGGGATAACTGGGCACTGGGAAGGCTAGTGAATCAGGTGGAGGGACAAGGATGTGGTGGTAAATATTTAACAATCAGCTTTCAGGTTTAATCTGCAATATTAACATTGTCTCCATCACTTTCTTGAGTCTAGACAATTGACAGAACAGTAAACCAAGCCCTGGTTTATAGCATTTGTTGTTTTCTGAGGCATAAATGCTCATATTGAAAATCTAACAAAAAAAATCTGCCTTACAGATGCCTAGTGCCAGTCTCTAGAGAGCTGACTAAAGCTCCAGCAGCCATGGACATCTCCCCTCCCTCATGCTCACTTATTCATTCTGGGTGTCTCCTTCCATCATTTCCAACTGAATCATCTAAGTCTGCTTAACAGACTTGGGCTGATGAGGAGAGAAGGTGAGCCAAAATGGGAAGAACACTGAAGAAGCCGGTCTGTCCAAGAATTGGGAAGATCCAGGCCAAACTTAGTGAGTCTCTGGAGAGTCCTTCCTCGTAGGAGGAACCAATTAGTTCCATTGGTCCTAGAACCAACAGATCCTTACCAATGACACAGATTCAAAGACTGTTACAGATGAAAAGGAGCTTATGAATAATCACATCCAACTCTCCCATTTTTATAAATTAGAAAACCAACTCTCCAAGAAGTAAAATTGTCTTGATGAAGATCATATAGCTGATTAAAAATAAATAGCATTTATGTGGTAATAGAATAATAATAGCTAATATTACACATACTGTTTTAAATTTTGCAAAGCTTTTGATGAATGTTACATCATTTGGTCCTCCAATAATTTGTGAGGAAAGTCCAATCATTTCTTCTATTTTGCTGATGGTTAGTTAATGTCTGACTCAAGACCAAGCACATCATGTACTTCAGTAGGGAAATGAGTTGTAAAAAGGTTAAACTGCCCAGGGTTACAAAACACAAAAGCTAAATGCTATTATTATCCCTTTTTACAGCTGAGAAAACTGAGGTTTAGAAAATCCAAATGACTTGCCCAAGATCATACAGCTAATAAAATATTTTTATCCTTACTTTTCCAATGATAAAATTGAGGCTGAGAAAATTTAAATAACTTCTCCAGGATCACACAGGTAGTAAGTACCTTAAGATTTGAATTCAGGGGCAGCTAAGTGGTACAGTGGATAGAGCACCAGCCCTGAAGTCAGGAGGACCTGAGATCAAGTCTGATCTCCTTCACGAACTCTTCCTAGATGTCAGACCCTTGGCAAGTCACTTAACTCCAATTACCTCAGTGAAAAAAAATGATTTGAATTCAGCTTTTCCTTATTCCTGGGTCACTACCTTTAATCCCAAAGCCAGGACCATAACCCATAATTCCTGATTCTTACTTCCACATTCTCTACTTCTTTTATTTTGTTTCCTTCTCACAACAGCTCTGTGGGGTCACTAGGGTATTACTTTTCTCACATGGCCTTATTTTTTCATTTGTAAAACAAAGTTCAGGACATAATTTAGGGGTCAGTGACCCCTAAAGTTCTCGCAAGCTTGAAATCTATGATTCCATGATCAAATCAGGGACAAAGTTGGCAGTTCAGTCAGGTCCCCTGCCTTCCAATGTCAGACATTTTCCATTAGCAAATGCGAGGGGGCTTCCCACCTAAGATCTACTACATGTGAAGATTCTGGGACAAGTCTACTTTTCCAGTGACTGTTAATCCATAGACCAGAGAACACCCATATGGATGTTTGCTCTTGTTAGGTGCTCCTTAGGGTCAGTGATTTTCAAAGTACAGCCTGATTTTTGAGATTTCAAAAGGATGTATCCCGCTTCAATTGGTGTTATATTTATAATAAACTTTGCCCCTTGACTTGGAGATGGATTCAAGCCTGCAAATTCTTTTGAAACACCTTGTGCCATTAGTCTGCCACCCCAATCTTTTTGGGGTCTCCTTTTGAACTTTAACATTTGGTGGTCCTATATGGGGAGAGTCTGGCTTCTCCTGGATACATCTCCTTCTAGTCAAGATAAGCCCCCCATTCTTGTCTCTCTTAATCCTACAGCTGGGACACCCCAAGCAACTGGAAGAGGGTTTGACTGGGTCATCTTGAGCTCTACTCTCAGCAAATTTTCTTTCACTGGGGAGCCCAGACTTGGAAATTCTTGCAATTTTCAGCAAAATTCCTAGGGAACTATTACCACCTTTTCACCACCTATAGGACACCAGAGGAAATGAGGTGCTATAGGATAGCTTTTAGTAAAGAATATATAACTATATTATATTCTGAAGGCCGGGAGACTTTAGGGTCATTGACAGACAGATTGTTAGAACAATCCTTCTAAGGTCAGAAGACCTCAGGATTACTGCTATATTTCCCCTAGAACCTATACCTTAGGTACTCCATCATGATGACCCAGGGATGTCCTCTAAGACCTTTTTGGGAGCCTGCAAGGTCAAAACTATTCTTTACAATAATTATTAATAATAAAATATAATTATTTTATACATTATTAATATAAATAAATAATATAATGAATAAATCCATATAAACAAAGGCTCTTTGGAGTCTTCAATTTTTAAGAGTATAAAGGGGTCTCAAGACCTCCCTGCTCTGGATGTAATGATTCTTTTCCTCTCCTCTCTGTTGACTGAGCAGCTGGAGATACAAAGAAGGAGGAAAATTTATTTGCATTTTATTCCCTGGTGCTTTTGTGGGGATAATTACTCCTAATTAGTCCCAGGTGTTTGGATCAAACCAAAGCTTAGGAAGCTGAAGAAAGGGTTAGGAGGGAGAGGGAAAGAAGGGAAAAAAGGGAAAAAGGGGAAAGGAATGCCCTAGAATTTGAACCCAATTGGAAAAGGAGGATCCTGTGTAAGATAGACTGTCTTCCTAGTTTGGCATCTTGGGTCCCTGAGGTGGAATTAAAGAACTAGGGGACAGACCATGGGCCAGCAGCCAGGTTTGATGAAGCAAACAGGTTAGTAATAGCCAAAAAATGACCTCTCCATCTCCCACCCTATCGGGCTCCCCTGGACAGTCCTCAGAGCTGGGGGTGAGATTTGAGAGGCAGGAAGCCCACAGCTGCTAAACCTCAGAGCGGACCTTACCACTAGTAATCAAAGACTCATTTTCATCAGTGGGGTTTCATCAATGAATTTGTTTGAACTATGGTTCATCTGTTTTTCCAAAATGGGGAGACATGTTGTTGTCTCTTATTCTCTTAGAAACACAGAACTTGAGGCTCATTGGGAAAGGACTGTTATTTGCATTTTGTTTCAAAGTTGCTTTGTGGAGGATAATTACCCCTAATTAGGATGGGGAATAGATATAGAACAAAGCTTCAAGCAGAGGATGTAGGAATAAGGGATAGGGAAATTGTTGGAGTAGGACATGCTGTAACTTTGATCAAATTAGAAAAGAATGGGGATTGAGCGATAGACTTCAGAAGCCCTGTGGGGAAATAAATTTCTTATCTGTCCCCAGAGATATGGTGAATTGGAGATGCATAATGAGGCATACAGTGTCAGCCAATGTACTGATGTGTTTTGCTTTGTTAAAAGAGCAAGATTTAGAAAAAGGGACTATGGGGACTGAGTGTGGATCACAACAGTTTTTTCACCGTTTTTGTTGCTGTTTGCTTTTTGTTTTATTTCTCATTTTTCCCTTTTTGATATGATTTTGCTTGTGCAGCATGCTAATGGTGGAAATATGTATAGAAGAATTGCACATGTTTATTTAACCTATATTGGAATATTTGTTGTCATGGGAAGGGAGGGAGAAAAATTTTGGAATACAAGGTTTTGCAAGAGTGAATACTGAAAACTAGGCGTATATTTTGAAAATAAAAAGCTTTTTTAAAACAAGGGTTTATGGTGTAGTCATTGGGAATCCACAGCCGTGTAGAATTAAAGAGATCAGTAAACATTAATTTTTTTAAAGGATGTAAAAAAAAATAAAGAAAAGGAGGAGGAAGTGACAAAGAAGGACATTTTTACTGAATGTCCCTGATTCCTGAAAGGCTCTTTCCCCTTATCTTGGTTCCTGACTGTTTCTTGAACAAGATTCTTCATCTTCCGACCCAAGCATTCCCCTCAAACTATTTCTCACACCTGCAATCCTCTCCTTCCGGGTCTCAGCCTCTTGCCTCCCTTCAAGTCTCAGCTAAAATCCCATCTTCTACAAGAAGTCTTTTCTGGTCCCTCTTCATTTTAGTCTTTCCTCTGTTGATTATCTCTAGTTTATCTTTCTATAACTTGCTTTAACATGGTTATGATACTGAAGTGCTTTGCCATTTATTTCTCTAGTTCGCTTTACAGTTGAGGAAACTGAAATGGACAGGTTTAGTTTCTTGCCCAAACTCACACTACTAGTAAGTACCCGAGCTGGATTTGAACTCAGTTCCTTCAGGTTTAGAACTCTTTCAGCTGTAGCTGCCTCCCTTTTTTTTCTGTACACAAAGCCCGAGGACACCCTGAAAATAGGGCTACTCTTTTTGGTGGGGCTCTCTCCATCCCTTGTCTCTTTCTACTTCCCCGGGAGCCAGGTGACCATCTTCTTCTCAGACATTGTGGGCTTCACCAGTATTGCAGCTTCCTGAGCCCCCTGCAAGTGGTGGACATGCTCAACAACCTGTATGTCTGCTTTGACACCAGGATTGAGTCCTATGATGTCTACAAGGTGAGTGAGGGCTCAGGGTCCTGGCTTGGTGGAAGGAGGTGAAGGGAAGTTGGGGGGCCATGCCCAGGTGGGAGGAATCCCCTCAGAACATAAGCCAGAACAGCCGCTCATCTTCTGCAGGTGGAGACCATTGGGGACGCTTATATGGTGGTAAGTAGGCTGCCCAAAAGGAATGGGGAGAAACACGCCCACGAGATTGTTGATGGCCCTGGACCTGGTGGCCTCTGTACGCCAGTCCTGATCCCCCATATGCCCAGGGAGAAGCTGCAACTGAGGGCTGGAATCCACACGGGGAAGGGGAGGTGGGCAGATGCCCAGCCAAGGAGCCTGCCCAGGAGAGAGGGGCAGATAGTCCTGCTCTTCCTGGGGAGAGTGGGAGGGAGGACTTGGGGGGATTCTTCAATCTCAAAATCAATTTCTCTATCTTTGAAACGGGGGTTCATATCAACAAATTCACTGGGGTTGTCCACTTTCCTGAGAATATTAAAGGAGAATTGATTTCGATGTAATAAGCATTTACGGGGCAGCTAAATTACTCAGTGGATAAGTGGACCTGAAGCTCAAATTAACTTCAGACATTTACTAGCAGTATGAATCTGGGCAAGTCACCCTGATTATTTAAAAAAAAATGAGGGGATCAGACTAGATGAGCTCCCGAAGTCCTTTCTGGCTCTGGAGGTATAATCCTCTGACCATTCTGGCTCTAAATTAGGTGAGTATGGGTGTTTGGGGGGGATGTTAGCTCTTGCCAGCTCACCCTCTTCCCATAGTCCTAACCTTGGGGGACATGGAGAGAAACTTACCTACTTCATGATAGAAGTAATAGGGACTGTTTTATTGGCCCCTTGAACCAGCTCAACTAGAATTTACTGAGCACGTCTCTAAGTCAGGCAATCTCCTGGGTGGTGAGGATGCCAAAAAAAAAAAAAAAAAAAAAAAAAAGAATAGGAGCTTACACTTTGTCCATGCCTGTCTGTGTGTCTCTCACATGCACACACACACTTGGGCTCCTGCTTTCTGCCAGCCTCTGACACTAGTTGTGTGACCTTGGACAAGTCACTTAAACCCTGTTTGCCTCAGTTTCCCCATTTGTAAAATGAGCTGGAGAAGGAAATGGCAAACCACTTCAGTATCTTTACCCCAAATGAGGTCATGAAGAATCTAACCGCATGAATCAACTTCACAGAAACAAGGGAGAGGGTCAGTAAGTGATTCACACCTAATTTTACTTGTGGGAATCTATATAGCCTTAATGCCCTCAGGCACACGAGAAAGCTCTCTGCCCACTCCTTTGTTTCAGGTAGTCCACTCCTTTACAAAAGCACAATTATCCTTAAAATTAGGCTCCTCTGTTAACCTGCAGGGAAGATAATTAGAATATAGTATCTTTTGCTCAGTTTGATATCTTTACCATGGAGAATCGCTGTGTCCTCAGACAAGCTTGATCACCAACCAGAACTACATCTCTCCAGATCCCTAGATTGTTCAACTCTTTATGACTGTTAACCTGCCTCAGAACTGAAACTGGGGAAGGGGTGAGGTCTCCAGGTGGTCCTTATCTTGACTTAACAGATTGTGTACTTAGGAGGTGGATCACGATAGTGATGAATAATACAAAGAGTCCTTTGAATTTGGAACTTTATATGAAGTATGTCCATGCCATTTGTAGTATGCTCATTTACAGCTCAGAAAAAAAACTCTACAAATCAGATTTTGGTTTATTGTTTTGTTCATTATCTAAAGTTAAAATGATGGAGAAAATATACATAATTCAGATTGAAGTTAAAAGTATGTTATGTATATGTTTTCAAAAAGCTGGTTGTTAAATATTTACCAGCATACCCTTGCTCCCAGACCATTCATTTTGCCAATCTTGCAGAAATAAAGAATCTCAGGGTGGGAAGGTGAGACTTTACAAGAACTGGGGGTTCCTGAACAGGAATCTTCTCCATACCCATTTGAGAAGTGGTTACACACACCATGTTTGAAGCCCTCCAGGAAAGGGGGGATATAACTCACCTTTTAAGAAATGATTCTTGTCATTCTGAACTTATTAAATATCAAAGTGAACACTTCCACACACACAGCAAATCAGAAAATGAGGGTTGCACATACAACTAGAATCTCTATTATTTATATGTTGTTTTTCTTTTAATCAGATAATACATTCAATAAGTAACTTTCAAACTTCCTTATGGTGAGAGGCGCCCCAGCTCATGGCCACTGTGACACTCGTATGGGTCCAGGCTTTGGGGTTGTCTCCTTCCATTCCTTCTCCTTGACTTCCCTTGCCTTCCTTTGTGTTCCCCACAGGCCCCTATGTGGCCATCGTGGTTGGTTACAAGATGCCTCACTACTGCCTCTTTGGAGATACGGTCAACACAGCATCCAGGATGGAATGGATGGAGTGCCTCCAGTTAATTGGCTTTCCCAGTCACCTTTCCTTAGACCTCTCACTGAGGAAATTAAGGCCCCAAGAGAAGAACCCACAAAAGCTTGAGCTTGGGGAGGTCCTTTGATTCCCCTATTCTGCTCTCTTCAGGAGGTCTCCCCTCCCCATTGATTTTATCTTCAACCCCCTCCTCAGTCTCCTTCTTGGTCTCTCTGTTTCCCTTTCTGAGGCAGAGAACTCATTAGAAAATAATTCAGGTGGTTTACCTCCTACCTATCCCCAGGCTGGAAGGAACTCCTGTCCCTTTTCATGAACAGGAACACTCATCTTCCCTGGGGAGGAATGGGGGCTGGGGGGGTCTAATAGTCCAGCCCCCACTAGCTTTTCTCTACTTGATAATTTTTTTTTCATCTGGCAGCCCAAAAGATTCACATCAGCTCAGCTACCTACAAGACCCTCCTGACTGATAATGTTTATGAAACTGAGCTTCGAGGAGAGATTGATGTCAAGGTGAGAAGGGGCTGAGATGCCAGCCTGGACCCACTCCTCAACCACAGGGTACCCAATGATCATGGCACCATATGTAAAACTGGACAGCACCTTAAAAAGTCATCTTGTGCACATCTTCCCCCTTTCTCATTTTACAGATGAGGAAAATGAGTCAATTTTAAGTGGGTTTTAAGTGGGTTGCCAGTCATAGCCATCAGAGCCCTTTGCCTCCCAATCAGTCCTACGGCTGTCTTCCTATGGGGATCCATTTGGGGGATATCCCCTCAGTATAGCCAGAGCTAAGATTGAATGGTCTCTAGTGTCTCATTTATTCACTTATTCATCTATCAAATATTTGTAAAGCACCGGCCTACTGTGTACAAGGCACTATTCTGCCTGCTGATCACAATACAAAAATATCTCTGCCATAAACAATCATCTTCAGGAGCTCAGGCAATGGAAAGATTGTTGGATTTGGGGGCAGAAAACTTAGGTTTGAATCCAAACTGGATCAGTGACTATCTGTGTAACTTTTGTTAGAAATATGCTACAAAGATAAAAAGGACTCGTGAGTATATGAAATAAGTTGGTTTATTTATGGTTCTTGCATGAAGCAGGAGATCCCACCAGGGGTGAATTGCTATTTAGGAATGAACCTTTTAAATTTCCTTTTCTGAAGTGCAAAGTCCTTCCCTCAATGCCCCATTGAATGGGAATGATGAAGTCAACAGACTTCCAGATTCTCCCCTTGCATGTTCCTCCTTGATGTTCCCCCTCCCTCATAGAACCCATGTTCAAAAATGGCAGAAAACCCCTCCTTTGGGGAGAAGTGAATATTAATTAATTTATTAAACATGCAGTTTTTGCAGTATTTGCAGTTGCCTTTTACCCACTTCTTGTTTTCGGTTGATTTTATCAGTTTATCAGTTCAATGGCTCAATATCTTCTTTTATACAACTAACTAGTTCAGCTGTCATGGCTTTTCTCGAAGTCCTTGTCCCTTTGTGGAAATACAACTCTATAGGTTGCTCACAGATTGGACAAGCCACTTCCCTTTTCTGAGTCTGTTTCCTCACTTATAAGATGAGGGAGTTGGACTCATTGACTTCTAGGATCTCTTCCAGTTCTGAATCTGTGATCCCATGTTCCTCCCCCATCTCCAGCCTCTGCTTCTTCACTTTGTGTTCCAATTTCCAACCTCCCTTCCCCCACACCTTCCCCTAAATGGCAAGTAATCCAATATATGTTTAACATGGTAGAAATATGTTAAACCCGATATATGTATACATATTTATATAATTATTGTGTCACACAAGAAAAAAAAAGCAACATAAAATGCCAACAAACAACAACAAAGAGTGAAAATGCTATGTTGTGAACCACATGCAATGGTGTAGATGGCTCTCCATCACTGAATAATTGGCACTGGTTTAAATCATCTCATTGTTGAAGAGATCCATGAGGGACCTTTCCAACATCACCTAAGGAATAAGTCGAAGAGCCAGGATTTAAATTCAAGTCCCCTGAATCCAGAGTCACTCCTAAGCTGCCTCTATCCCTTCCAACTTTGGGATTCTGCTGGTGATATTTTATTTGTTCATTTAAAAAAATAATTGTTGGGTACCCACCAGATGTAAGGAGGGGCTAAATACTATGAGGTTGGGGGTGGAAGAAACCCAAGCTGCCATTGATCCAAGCTCCCCAAGGTCTCTTGGGCTCAGCTTAAGTCCTTCCCCTTCTTTCAGGGCAAAGGGAAAATGAAAACTTACTGTATTCTGGGGAACAAGAACTACAGTGTGGAGAATGACAGCCTGGTGTGTCACTGGCCACCACTGAAGAACATCTCTGGAAACAAAATGGCCGAGAGGAGTCCAAGCTCTGGCCTGAGTGTGAGGAAAAGAAGGACCTGATAGCTGACCCCAAGAAACAGGCTGTTCTGGGTAAGCCTGGAGCAGCCTTGGCCAGAGAGAAGCTACTGAGGGGGAACAGAAGAGATGGGGAAGAGCCATTTTGAAATGAAAATAGTTCTTAAGCTTTAGAGCTAGAAGAGATTTTAGAAAAGCATTTGAAGGAATAAGAGGGGAAGGGGAAAATGACAAGGTAATGAGGATAGAGTAAAAAGAGAAGCTGAGAAGGAAAATAAGATGGAGGGAAATTCACAAAAAAATTTATAAAAAATATTATTAAAAGTTGACAAAATATATAAGAAAATAAAAACTTGGCATAAACATAAAAACTGATACCTAATGAAGTGAACAGAACCAGGACAGCATTATATTTAGTAAAAGCAATATTATGATGAACAATTGTGACAGACTTAATTTACTCTGATCAGTACTATCATACAAGACAGTTTCAAAAATCTCATGAGGGAAAATGCTATATACTTCCAGATAGAGAACTTATGAACTTAGTACAAATTGAAGTATAATTTTCTCACTTTATTTTTCTTCCTTTTTGTGACAGTTAATATGGACATATTTTAGATGATTTCATATGTATAGTTGATATTGAATTTCTTGCCTTTCCAGCGACTAGGGTAAAGGTTGCAGGGAGCTAAAGAATTTGGAACTCAGCATTTTAAAAAGAATGTTAAAAATAAATAATAATTAAAAAAATAAAATTTTTCATTAGCATCACAAAAAACTCATTTGGTCTGATCCTTCAACAACAATAATATCAACTAGTAATTATATGGGCCAATAAAGACTGCAAAGCATTTCACAAACACTATCGCCATTGATCCTCGCAGTAATCTTAGAAGGGAGGTGCTGTTTATCATTCCCATTTAACAGATCAGGAAGCTAAGGAAGAGAAGACTTGCTCAGAGTCTCATAGCTAATCAGAAGCCAAATTTTAAAATCAGGACTTCCTGATTCTAGGTCCGATGCCCTATCTTTCTCATTTATAAGAAAAATGCTCTCTCTCCTCCACTCTATCTGCTGACCTCCCTAGCTTCCTCTAAGCCCCAACTAATATCCCACCTTCCACAGGAACTCTTCCCCAACTCCCCTTAATTCTACTGCCTTCCTTTAGTTACATTATTTTCTATTTATCATGTATAAAGCTTACTTGTCTATTTTTTAGCATGTTGTCTCCCCCATTAGATTGTAAGCTCCTCAAGAGCAGAGACTGATTTTTGCCTGTTTTTGTACCCCCAGTACTTATTATGGTGCCTAGTATACATAGGTACTAAATTAATTTTTAACAATTGATTAATTGGGGCGGAGCCAAGATGGTGGAGTGAAAAGGTGACTTTCTGCCTCTCCTCCGATCTTCTCTCAAATCAACAATAAAATAAGCCTCCGAACTGATCTTCAAGTCAATGAACTCAGAAATATTTGGGCACAGCTCTCTGGATAACTTCATATCAGGTTAGTCGGACTCGGACAGAGAGATAAATAGACAACTGTGCAGGCCGGAAGTGAGGGTGGGACTCAGCTCAGCTCTTCGTGG